>CAUYQG010194485.1:0-16470 GCA_963574415.1 Tarsius wallacei
ACTATATTTTTTAATTGAAACTTCTCTTTAAAATATTAAATGACCAATAGTAAGCATTTTTCCCAATTAAGATCTTCACAGTGAAGCTTATCTTTCTTGCTATAGTCTATACACATAAATCATGTTTTCTTAGTTATATAATTTCAAAAGTGGGATGGTAAGGTTTTTTATTAAAGCTAGTATCACACAGAAGTGCTGATCCTTAACTGATGGGTTTATTAAGTGACAACAGCAAAAATGGTACTATTATGGGAAGTTAGTGTTATTTCTTCACCATTATATCATAGGTCTTTGTAAAAGTGTGGACCACTTTGCTTCAAAGTGATAATTTGCATTATCAGTGCAAATTAATACCCAAGGAAGTTCATATGTAAACATTATAAGTCAATAATATGCAGAGCTGTAAAAGTAGATATGTATTCACTCAGGGTCATACCAGTTAGCATAGATTCAGAGACCTAGGGCACAAAGGACACTAGTGAAGTATTTATTCATGCAAGCAAGCAGAGAAACTTGGATAAAAATTCCAACGATGACTCAGAACATCACCATCTCTAGTTATTGTCTATTGCTAGTTATTAAGGCTGATGGCTGCACAGCATCAAAGCACTGGCAAATGTGAAAAGAATGACCTCAAATAGGAAAATAGCTGAGAAATGAAATGCCTTCTGGTTTCCATTCTAGGATCTCTGTTACTTTATTCTGTAGCACTATCTTAGGGAACAAATGATAGCCTACTCTGAACTGTTACTATCTTTGGGAAAACAAACAGACTTAATTAGGGCTGTTTTCAATCCCCCAAGAGCATAAACTATCGGGAAGAATAGGGCACTCATAGAATATAGACCATACTAAAATTGACCACATGGGAACCCGTACCTCTGATTTTCTTCTGAAATAAGTGGATGGTTCAGCCTGTAATCCCAGCACTTTGGGAGACCGAGGCAAGTGGATTACCTGAGCATGCGGGTTCGAGACCCACCCAGGCAACTTGGCATGACCTCGTCTCTACAATAAATCAAAAATTAGCGGGGTGTGGTAGCGCGCACCTGTAGTCCCGGCTACTTGGAAGGCTGCACTCCAGTCTGGGCCACAAAATGAGACTCCAACTCAAAAAAAAAAAAAAAAAGAAAGAAATAAGTGGAAGGTAGGAAAAGAGGCCTGGCACATTGCAAGCATAAAAAATTACTAGTTGAATGGATGGTGCTATAAAGGGAATGCTTGGTCCCCCTTAATCAGGGGAAATCCTGATCCCCATGTGATGGTACTAGGAAGTGGGGCTTTTGGGATGTAATTAAGCCATAGGGGCAGAGCCTTCATAAATGGGATTAGAGACCTTATAGTCCTCAAAAATTAGGCCCTGAAAAGCTCCCTCACTTCCTTTGCCATGTGAGGACACAGCGGGAAGATGGCCATCTATGAACCACCAGACCCTATCTGTCGGTCATTTGTTCGAAGAGTTTTCGGCTTCCAGAATTGTAGGAAATAACTTTCTGCTGTCTATGAACCATCAGTCTACAGTAGTTTGTTATAGCAGACCAAACGGACTAAGACAGAACAAGTAGCAACCATTTTAGACTTATTGGCAAGATATTTTGTGTGTCAGAGGGTAGAAAATAAATCACACTGAAATTTAGAGGCCTTTTACCTCAGTGAAATTTCTCGGAGTCTAGTGGTGTGAGACAGGTCAAGATGGTCTTTCTAAGGTAAAGGATAAGTTGTTGCATCTAGCCCTTCCTACAATCAAAAAAGAGGCACAATGCCTAGTGTGTCTCTTTGGATATTGGTAGTGGCATATTCCCCACTTGGGAGTACTGTTCCAGCCCCTTTACCAACTGACCCAAAAAGCTGCTGGTTTTGAATGGGGCCCAGAATAAGAGAAGGCTGTGCAACAGGTCCAGGCCGCTAAGCAAGCTGCTCTGCCACTTGGGCCATATGATCCAGCAGATTCCATGGTGCTCAAAATGTCAGTGACCAGTAGAGATGTTGTCTGAAACCTTTGGCAGGACTCTATAGGTTAATCAAAGCATAGACCTTTGGAATTTAAGAGTGAGATTCTGCCATTATTTGCAGATAGCTACTCTCCTTTTGAGACACAGCTCTTGGCTTGCTACTAGGCCTTCATAGAGACTGAATTTTGACCATGGGCCACCAAGTTGCCATGTGATGTGAACTGCCCATCTTTAACTGGGTGTTATCTGACCCACAAGCCATCGAGTTGGGCATGCACAGTAACACTTCAGCATCATATGGAAATGACCTACATGAGACTGGCCCTGGGCAGGCCCTGAAGGCATACATGAAGTGGTCCAAATGCCCATGGTTTCCCACTTTAGTTATACTTATTTCTCTCTCCTGTCCTGCATTTATGGCCTCATTAGGGAGTTTCCTAAAATAAGTTAACAGAGGAAGAGAAGACTCAGGCCTGGTTTATAGATGGTTCCACACAAGTTGTGGGCACCACCTGAAAGTAGACAGCTTCAGCACTCCAGTCACTCTCTGAGACATCCCTGAAGGATAGAGAGTGAAGGCAAATCCTCCCAGTGGGCAGAAGCATGAAGAGTGCACCTGGTTGTTAACTTCACTTGGAGAGAAATGGCCAGAGGTGTGATTATACACTGATTAATGAGTGGTAGCCAATAGTGTGGCTGGAAGGTCAGGAACTTAGAAGGAACATAAATGGAAGACTGGTGACCAAAATTTTGAGCAAGAGGTATGTGAATAGATCTTGCCGAATGGTCAAAAAATGGGAAGATATTTGTGTCCCATGAGAATGCTCACCAAAGTGTGATCTCATCAGAGGAGGATTTTGATCATCCAGTGGGTAGGATGACCCATTCTGTGGATACCAATCAGCCTCTTTCCCTAGTCACTTCTGTCATTATCCAGTAGGCTCATGAAAAAAAGTGGCCATGGTGGCAAGAATGGAGGCTATGCACGCATGGGCTCAGCAACATGGGTTTTCATCCACCAAGCCTGACCTGGCAACAGTCACTGCTGAGTGCTCAATGTGTCAGCAGCAGAGACCAACACTGAGCCCCCAGTGTGGCACCATTCCCCAGGGTGATCAGCCAGCTCCCTGGTGGCACATTGATTACATTGGACCACTTCCATCATGTAAGGAACATCATTTAGTTCTTACTGGAATAGACACTTTGGAGATGAATATGGCTTCCCTACATGCAATGCTTCTGTTAAAACTACCATCCTTGACTTACAGAATGCTTTATCTACTGTTGTAATATTTGCCACAGCATTACTTTTGGTCAAGGAATTCATCTCACAGCAAGAGAAGTGCAGCAGTTGGCCCATGCTCATGGAATTTACCAGTCTTACCATGTTCCCCACCCTCCTGAAGCTGCCGGTTTGATAGAATGGTGGAATGGTCTGTTGGAGACTTGAATGCAGGGCCGGTTAAGTGACACTACCTTGCAAAGCTGGGGAAAAGTTCTCCAGAAGGTTGTATATGTACTGTATATGGTGTTGTTTCTCCAAAAGCTGGTATTTATGGGGCCAGAAATCAAGAGGTGGGAGTGGCACCATTTATTATTATCCCTGTTGATCCACTTAGCAAAATGTTTGCTTCTGTTCCCATTACTTTATGCTCTGCTGCCTTAGTGGTGTTAATTTTAGATGGAAGAATGCTCCCATCAGAAGACAACAATAATTCTATTGAACTGGGAGTAAAGACTGCTACCCAGCCACTTTAAGCTCCTCATGCCTCTGAATCAACAGGCAAAGAAGGGAGTTACAGTGTTGCTGGGGTTATTGACTCTGGACCAAGGGGAAATTGAACTACCCTTCCACAGTGGAGACAGGAATATTCATTCTTTTGAGGTGCACATATTATCCAGAATAACCAGATGTTGGGCTATGAAACAAGTCACAAAAGAAGACATGTACTTTGAATAAACACTGATAAAATATGTATCATTTGAACAGAAACTCCCCAAAGGATATCTAAATGCACATACAAACACATACAGTGAAGTCCAAAAGCATTGATCATTAGGGAAATGAAAATTAAAACCACATTGAGAAATCACTATATACCCACTAAATAAAAAATACTAAAAAATTAATGATATCAAGTGTTGTGAAGGCATAGAGCACCATGGGAATACAAAATGGCATAGCTACTTTGAATAGTTTGACAGTTTTACAATGTCGAACATACATTTACCATATGGTCCAGCAAGTCGACTTCTAGGTATCTATTCTGAAAGAAGTAAAAACTTATGTTCACACACATGTGTGCAACATTCAAAGCAGCATTACTCATAATAGTAAAAAAATGGAAACAACCTAAACATCCACCAACTGGTAAAGAGATCAAATATGGCATAACTGTACAGTGGAATACCACTCAGCAATAAAAGGATTACACGACTAACACAAGCTACAAGTAACACAAGTAAACTACAAAACATCACACTAAGCGAAAGATAGCAGACACAAAGGATGACATACTGTATGTTTCCATTTGTACAATATTCTGGAAAAGGCATACATATTGTGACAGAAAGCAGATCATTAAGTTGTTGCTGGGACCAAGAAGGACAGGGCTTGTGATTAACCGAAAAAGGGCCCCATGATACTTTAGGGGGTGATGGAAGTGTTCTAAAACTAGATTGTGGTGGCAGTTACCCAACTAAATACATTTACCTTGCTCAGTGAACTGCACACTTAAATTAAGTGATTTTATTGCATGTAAATTGTACTTCAGTAAAGCTGTTAAAGCTACCTACACTATTCTGCGAGGTAGACATTACTCCCAACTTGCCACTGAGGAAATAGTCTCAGAGAGATTGAATGATCTTCTTAAGGTTAAGCAGCTAGCCACTGTCAAACCTAAGTCCATGTTGATAATCTCTGCTCTATACTACTTATGGAGGTATGGAAAAACTGGGGATACTGTAAGGGTGGTGGGGACACCCAGGGACAAACAACCCCACTGAGCTGGAGCCACAGAGGCTATTCTCCATAGAAATGGTCTGTTGCCAGGAAGACAGGAGAGAGTACCGAGCTAGAAGCACTGTCTAGTGACTTCTGCGGCTACTAGAAGCAACGTACTCTCATGGGGAAAAAAGCAGATAGAGACGAGCTAAAATTCTAGCTTTCCCACTCAGCAGTCATAAGACTTTAAGTAGGCAAACTAACTTCCTTCAGCTTCAGTGTTTTAATCTATGACTATGACTCAAAGATGAAACACCTCTCTTATGGAGTTGTTCTGTGTATTAAATGAGATACACGATACAAAGGACCAGAGTCTTAGTAGACACTCAGTAAAAGGAAATTCCCTTTCCCTTTTCCTCCTAAGGGAAGAAGCACTCAGTCCCACTGTTTAATAAACAGATGGTTTGAGGTTAACTTTCTAAAAATATTATTTATAGAGGAAAAATAAATAGGAACTTTTCAGAAGGCACTTTCTCAGGCATGAGAGTTACCTGGACCTCAAATTCTACTAAGGATGTTGAGGTCATGGAAAAAAATATGAAATTTATTTAATTTTATAAGTGTTTCCTTTCCTCGCTCTATTTCTATGAAGTCTGATTTGTAAAACTTCTAACATTTCCACATAGGTTTCTATAAAAAATTTTAAAAGCAGTATATGTGTCTCTGTATGTAACTTACATGTATACAAAATACTTGCATTATCTGAATCATGGTTGTTTAGGAGCAAGTAAACAAATATTTAGAACAATACCATGGAATCCTAAATGACTATAAAAATATCAGGTGTTTATTCTATTAGGTCTGGTAAATAATAGCCTGGTAGTGTCACTATATGAAAAATCTTGTAACTTTAAAAAAAATGTATGAAGCTTTAATATTAGACTCAGAGAGTCCAAGGTATTTTATTATTTACGATTGTTTGACTAGGTAGTGATTAATACCTTCCCTCTTCATCATGTCTGTACATTTAGGGGTTCTCATGCTTGACTATGAATAAAAATAATCTGAGATGTTATAAAAAATGCTGAGTTCCAGGGCTCTCACATCAGAAATGATGATTTCATAGGACAAAGGTAGGGCTCAGTAACTGGTGTTTTTTATTTTGTATTTATTTTTGTAACCTTTGGTAATTCTGGTGCAGGTGACTTTAGATCATACTTAACTCATATCCTACCTATTTCTCAAGGTTCCCTTTTTCTAAGAAAATTTCTTATAATTATTCTACTAAAGGATTCTCTAATGTGCTCTTTAGGATATTATTTTGCGTTACGAAATAGGCCTTGTGATCAAGTAAGAAACAGACCGATAAATATTCAGTCTGTAATTATCTCTGAATTTTCTACTTGCTGTCAGTATCAATCAATGCAAATCAATATGTCTTCCTATTCTGTAAATAATTCAGCATTTTCTTATTTTATTGCCTATTTCATGGGTAGGACTTCTCTCTAACTGGATTTATAAGATCCTTGAGACAGACATATATTATATAAGTCCTTTGTGCCACACAGGGCCTACTTGATAACTGTTACTGCCTGGGAAAGACAAAGGCACTTACACAGGCTATTTTAACTAATATCACAACAAAATTAGTTGGGAAAGAATGGTGCTCAGACATTCTATTATTGCATACTAGGTCTAGCACCTTCTTGTTTCCTGAATATGGCTTCAAACAAGGATACAGAGGCAACCATACACTGAAGAGGCCAGAAGCTCATGGCAGGCTGTTCTGCATAAGGTAAACAGTACAATCCACTACATCACAGAAAGGGAAAAGACCTGGAAGAATGGCATGGTATCAAATGCCACGTTGCTAGTATAACTTCTTCCAAAGGCTATATTGTTGTGACTTCTGGGTGCTTGTAGTCATTAAAAAGGGAATAAAGAGGTTAAGTGGAATAACAGGTAAATAAATAAATAAAAGTTTAGATACCATTTTAAGTCCTAGTTAGTTTGTGAACTAAAAATTAAAGTGATAGTTATATCCTGAATTGAAATGGAAGAACTTCAGAGATTAAAGAGTCCACGCTTATAATCCCAGCATTTTGGGAGGCCAAGGTGAGAGGATTATCTGAGTTCCTGGGTTTGAGACCAGCCTGAGCAACTTGGCGAGACCTCATCTCTACAATAAATGAAAAAAGTTAGCTGGACATGGTGGCGTGTGCCTGTAGTTCCAGCTACTTGGAAGGCTGAGGTGGAAGTCACCTGAGCCCAGCATGTTGAGGCTGTGGTGGCCGTGAGCATGCCACTGCACTCCAGCCTGGGTGACAGAGTGAAACTCCAACTCAAAAATAAAACAAAATAAAATAAACATTAAAGAGTCCTCTAAAATTGTGTGTAAACATCTGCAAGTATTTCCATTTTGGGGGAATAGGTACTTAATATCCATCAGAATCACAAAGGAATCCATAGCTCAAAAGAATTTATCAATCTCTGGTCTAAATATTATATTTGGCTCATATATTTGTGAGGTTTTTAAAATGAGTGTTTAAAAAAATACTTTAAGCATATTTTTTACTGTGTTTTAAACACTCTAATACAGTAGTTTTAATAGAGAGGTTCTATGTACAGATATGGAGTTCTGATGTTTTCACTGGTCTCTGGAGTCAGATGTTTATATGTTTACTTACAGTTGTTTACTGAATAATCATGGTTACAAGTTGAATAGCATACATTCTTTCAGTTTTATGCATACTAAGGAGTTCATAACCTCTGAAAGAAAAACCACTGTCTGGTAATGGACCCCAGACTGTCTTTGCTAAGCTAATATAAATCATTGTTCCGAATCAATAGAACCATTTTCTCTAGTAATCACTGGGTGGCATTTTCTCAGACAAAAGAAGTCTTCTGCAACTTTGGGGTTGGCAAAGAACTTGTAAGTAAATGGATATTGTAATTCTTTTGGTGTTTTGGGAAGACAAATGAATCATTTGAGCTAGAATTCCAGGTTTAAAATAGTGTAGTATAGTCAACAAATGGATAGGTAAAGTTGGAGCAGTTTTCCCCTAAGAATGATTTTTTTTTATAGCTTAGGTCATCTGTCTTCATCTCTCCTTCTAGCAACTTTGGTTGGAGTTTGCAGTAAGTATATTTTTATTGCTCTAAAGCATCAACAACTAAACATATTGACCAAAGAAGATTTAAAATAATTTTGCTTCAGGGAAGTTGCATTTTATATACTGTTAAGTAGGAAGAAAAATATCCCAGAATTCACAATTCTGTTTTGGTAGCTCCAGTAATAACATGCTGGCATTCGAACATAAAATGCTGACCCTCCTACCATGGATTTGCAATGATTTATTTCCATATTCTTCAACTAACCTTACTTACGCTAGCAACACATAAAGATAAGACAATGGCTGGGAATACTCACGTTTTCTCTGACCATAGAATGTTATAAACATAATTATATACATAATATATCATTAGTACAGGTAGCTACAATCATTTCTTCACTTAGGGACAAAACATACCCCAGTGCATTCTTAGAGAAAATATGGAATAGTAGAAAGACCATGAAGCTTGAAGTTAGATAACATCATTTATTTACTCCTTATTTATATGGTTTTACAGGTCTGTTTTGTGCCAGATTACTGAGAATACACCAGAAAACTCACAGATGCAATTCTCACTGTCTGAAACTTGATAGTCTCAATCTGAGGGTGCCTCTGAGCACTTGCCTATCACGCTGATTAATCTTGTTGAGCTTCAGTTGCCTCTTGTAAAGGAAGGTAATAACACTCATCTCTCAGAGTGCCATGAAGAGTATGTACCAAAAATTATCTAGTTCCACATCTAACAAACAGATAATGTTTAAACCTGAATTATTACTAGATAGTTATTTCTTAGTTGTGAAGGGATAGACACACCGTGACTGCGACCTATGTGGCAGGTCAGAGAACACATTCCAAACTCTTTAGAGAACAAAAGAGCCACAACAGCCCTACCGTGATGGTTTCATGGAATTGCCCCATAGTCTGGTGATTATTTTATTTTGCAAAACTGCATCTAACCTAACAGTCATCCCCTCACCAACCACAGAGAGCTGCAGTGTAGGATCTGTGCAGTGATTCAGATGCCCCAGATTGTAAGAGAACTGCAAAAGCACTGGAGTGTTGCTTTACACACAGACCAAAATTACAACTTAGGAATGTGTGAGACTGTGGCTAGAACCAAACTCAGGGGTGGCAAGCAAGAGAAGCCTCATTTATGAAGTTTTCCTGGGAAGAACTGTAACTCTCTGTTGAGAGCAGAATGTTTTTACATCTGTGTCAGGATTACTGCAGAGGCTGAACTCTAACTGTAGTCGCTTACAGTTCAGTGGCTTCTAGTCTTCATTGTCACCTAAGGACCCCTTTTGGCTTCTCTTCCATGAATCCCAGGTTTGGAGAGATCATGTCTGCAGTGCTTGGATCAATGCATGAGGCAGAAAACACTGCATGAGTGTTTGCTGTTTGTACTGCACTGAATCTAAATAATTTCTCACTTACTTGTTCAGGAAAATCATGTGTAATGGACATTCCTCATGATGAGGACACAATTAGCACTACCATGTCGAGTTAATACACTTGTAGCCAAAAGCAAAGAAACTCAAGGTCTTCATGATCCTGTGCAGCTTTATTATGAAAAATAAATGAGGGCCTTTCTGGAACACTAGAGTGGTTGAAGACTATCTAGAACTCCTTATAGACACCTTTAGGGACCCAGGGAACTCAAGGTTAGAGAACAAATAGGTTTATTTTCAAGGTTCCGTTTCTTTATGAAAAAACCATGTAAATAGTCTCATATAAATCATGAGTTAAGAGTTGTGATCATTTGATCATACTGTTTTTTAAATAATAAAAACTATGAAGACTTGAAGTTTCTATAGTAAATACTTATAACCCAGACCACAGATTACCATCTCTGCACTTTGTTTAAAGGGTTGGGTCCCAGGTGTCTGCTTTGAGTTACCTGGAACTGTGTCCCTGGCCTTAGCTGACTGGGGCGTGCTTGGATAGACACCCAAATTCTTTCTGCTCGGAGCTTATGACTTGTGCCATGATACAAAGAGACTGCAAAGAAAGCTTAGATAAGCACAGGGTTCTCGAGGAAAGATCCAAGATCCTGCTTTGAAGTCCCCAGAGCCTGGCCTGAATCCTTGCAACAAATTATCCATTTTGGTCTAAAGTAGCTGAAACTGGTTTCTGTTACTTGCAAACAATAAACCCTTAACAAATACACAATTCAGATGTTAATTTGTTAGAAAATCCAGACTATCTTTGATAACTAGTATAGAAAGTATCAGATTCATCAAGAATTTCTACAAAGCTTTGAAATAAGCTTATTATAAGTCAGAGTACTCATTTCCAGGTCCCCAGGGTATAGGAGCAGGGACCTGTTTGAACCACTGATCAGACTCAGATAAATCCAGTTTGTGAGTGGGTACCAGCCCTCCTCTGGTCCTCCTGTATCAGCTCATTGACACAGACTGAGAAGGCTGGGGGTGGGGAACAGGTGCGATTGAACCCTGTCCGCAACAGCAGTGTGTATGTGTTTGGTATACGTATGCATGTGTATACACAAATATACACACTAGTCTGAAAGATAGAGGGGCGCACCTTACATAAGCCATTTCTCAGGGAGGGATGTTAGAGCCCATGCGAGAGTATTCAGGATAAAGAAAGAGGGAGTCTGGTGATGAACCATTCAGCTGTATCAGTTTTGAACATTAAATGGGAAGTGGTGGCTGAGGGAAGGACAGTGTGGTTCTGCCCTGATCAATACCTTGGTGGCATGGCTACTCGAAAAAGAAACAGAGCTGTGGACAGATCTACAGAGCCATGTAATGCTTTGCAGTCCAAGCTGACCTGCATTGAGACAGATCCCAGATCCACATAAGAGGAAGAATTACCCCTCCCCATTCTCTTTATTCCTGCAAGAGTCCCCTTGGCCCAATAAGTCTGTAGTGACCCACACTGATATGCATGCTTGCACCACCCAGCTCAACCCAAGTGGGGATGGCTCAGTCTCAGGGAACAGCAAAATTCCAGAGCCAACATGGGACACAGTGGGATTAGAGCTCCAGTCCACTGAGGCCTTGATGCAACTTGGGTAGAGAGAAACAATGCTGCTGGGTCATTGGGGCTACATCTTATCAATTACTCCAGATCAATGTATGGACACATGTTCATATCCTCAGGGAACTGCCAGCTATATTGGGGTAATAACAGAGAGAATTTTATTAGGGACTGAAATCAGCAAATCACGTGAATCAATACGGCTTCCTACGCTACCACAAAGCACAGATACACATGGAACATATTTCAAGTACCTTAGGATCCACCACAGAATAGGTCAGTATCTTGCACACAAGCTGCAAGACAATGATCCACTAAAGCGCAATCTCTGAACCTGTTTTGAGAAGCTTAACTTGGATCTTGACTCCTCATGTCTTCTAGAAGGCCAGAAAGAAGGCCCAAATACATGGTCCCTGGGACAGGGATTTAGGATACTCAGAAAGCCTTTTTGCAAAACAAGTAAATTCATGTTACAAACTAGCTCCTTTGCTAGGGACACCTCACTTTTCAAGAGCCAGGCTGATTATTTTAATAGACAAAAGATACAGTAGTTCCACTTATTCGTAGGAGATATATTCCAAGGTCCCCAGTGGATACTTGAAACTGAGAATAGCATCAAATCCTATTTAAACTGCTTATAAAATATACATATATACACACCTATGATAAAGTTTAATTTATAAATTAGATGCATTAAGAGATTTACAATAACTGATGATAAAATAGAACTATTATAACAGTATGTTAGCATCACAATTATTGCACTTTAGGGCCATGCATGATTAGGCAAAATAAGGGTCTTTTGAAACCAAGCGCTCTGATAGTCTGACAGTCGATCTGCTAATAGAGAGAGCTATGAACCGACTCACAGGCAGGGAGCGTTTACAGTGTGGAGACACTGGACAAAGGGATGATTCACATCCCAGGTGGGATAGAGCATGATGGTGTGAGATTTCATCAGCCTACTCAGAATGGCATGAAATTTAAAACCTAGAAATTGTTTATTTCTGGAATTTCCTAATTAATATTTTTGGACTGTGGTTGACCTCAGGTAACCGAAACTGTAGAAGGTGAAACCATGGATGAGGGGGTGATGGACTACTGTACCTGAAGTTTTGTTATGGTAAAGAAATAAAACCTTAATGGAAAGAAGCTGGGTTAAGTAGTTTGTTTGCGAGGATACTTAGAAACGTCATTTTCTCATTTCAGGTTTTATGTTCGGCTCTAACAAGCCATTTATTCCATGTAATCAGCTCATGGCTCTGCTATATAAAAAAGTGGGGAATCTCTCCTGCTCTAGCAATTAAGATTGGTGGAACCTGGAACACACACATTTTGTGTAACAAGAAGTAGACAGTAAATGCCCCTAGCAGTTTATAGGCAGCATGGGAATATTTCATCCATTGTTTCTGAGTCACCCAGATTTATAATTGCAGTCTCCATCATAGCATTTGACACAATGAGCATTTCTAAAGTGCATTCCAGTCCCCAAATGGCTTCATTTAGTTTTTCTTTAATTCTAAGAGAAGACAGATTTTATGGTATACTGGCTAGTGGAAACACCACTTTAGTTTTCTATCTTAAATTAAATTAACTGCCGTATATATTTCTGATTTATAGCTGCATTCAATTGCTATTTACTTTCTGCTTTTCTTTCTTAGCACAGGAACAAAGTTGAAATTCAGGTGCTCTGGTTACTGGTAAAAGCCAGTTACAAATGAATTTTAATCCTTCTGGTTTTACACAAGCTCCAAATTCAAATACTTGTGATCTCAAAGATATATATATTTTAAAATCTCAAGACTAAAATTTTTGCCTGCAAATGGTGTTCTTTAGGAGGTTGTTATTTAAATTTTTAAAGTATCCAAATGTTGGCATTCTGAGCATAAACACATCTGCTTATTACACAAGATCAAAATGTATCTTGGTGTACATAAGTTACCCATTACCTCTTCACCCCACCTCCACCCTAAAGGCACATAGCATTATGCCAGTGACAGAGGCTGGAGTACTAGGGATGTACAAAAAAAGAAGGGAAGGTGATTGAAAGGGGGAATTTTCTCTGAATGAAGAGAAATGTGGAAGGTGCCTGGTGAGGATAGAGAAAACAGCACATTGGGGAGTGATGGTTCTCCAAGGATCTTAGGGTATCTCCTAGTACCCTAATCTAAGCCTTAACCTAAAGTCTGCCTTCAATCTGTTAATCTTTAAAGCTTAGAATTAAGTGACTTCCTTAGCTCTCTCAGTTGTTTAATTGGCAAAAGCAGCAGCTCACAGACTGGGCTTACTGGAAATAGACTTTGTAGAAACAGAAGAGTCATAATATTCAATTAGAGACACATTTGTTGAAAACTTAATATACATCCAGCACTGCTGGGATCCCTTTCTACTCTGTTGGGATCCCTTTCTACTATTTGAGTTTATAGGATAATTTGGGAATTTAAAAATACATGTTTTTAGAGTCCAGACTAAACCAAGCAGCTAAATGAACCAAGGAACTGTCATAGACTTCCAATGTAAGAAAAGGTGCCTCCCTCGGGATTAGATCCAGTTCCGGTCACCAAAAAGGAAACTACACTTTTTCATTGGACCATTTTTACCCACACTATTTCTGACATCAAAGGTGGGTTATTCTCTACTTCCCACAAACCAGTTCTCAAATTCTATTGATACCAACTGGGTATTCTACAATTAAATTCCATTCTGACGATAACTACTCAGAGGTAGCACAGACCTCACAGGTTAAGGGCTCAGGTTAAGGGCTTACAAGATTGCGTCCGTTTCAGTCGCCAATTCCAAGTTCTGGGCCTTCCATACTTCTGACTCATAGGTTATACGTTGGGGAGTTCTCAGGTTCAGTGTTTTGCTCCAACATTTCCCCTTCTCAGGTTTAGTATGCTAGATGGCTAATGGAGCTCACTTTACTTACCATTACTGGTTTATTATTTTTAAAAAGTACAATTCGGGAACAGCCAGATGGAAGAGATGCAAGACATGGGGGCAGGATGGGAGGGGAGTACAGAGCTTACATGTCCTCTCCGGAAGCAACACTCTCTAAGCACCTTCAACCTGGAAGCTCTTGGATCCCTGTCATTTACAGGTTTTCCTGGCGGTGTCATTACACAGCCGTGATTAGTTAAACCATTGGCCATCGATGATTAAACTTAATCTCCATCCCCTATACCTTCCCCAGAGGTCAGGGAGTAGGGTAGAAAATTTTAACTCTCTATGCCTCAATTTTTCTGGAGACCAACCTCTATCTGAAGCTATCTAGGGATCTCTAGTTCTCAATCATCTCATTAGCATATAAGACACTCCTTACTTTAAGGCTCCAAGGGTTTTAGAACTGTGCGCCAGGAACCAGAGACCCAATGTATAGTTTTTTTTTTTTCTTTTTCTTTTTTTGAGTTGGAGTCTCACTCTGTCACCCAGACTGGAGTGCAGTGGCGGCTCCCAGCCACTGCAGCCTCAACCTGCTGGGCTCCGGCGATCCTTCTGCCTCAGCCTTCCAAGTAGCCGGAACTACAGGCGTGCACTATCACGCCCGGCTGATTTTTGATTTATTGTAGAGATGAGGTCTCGCCAAGTTGCCCGGGTGGGTCTCGAACCCGAGGGCTCAGGCAATCCACTCACTTCCGCCTCCCAAAGCGCAGGATTATAGGCTGAGCCACTGAGCCCGGCTGTATATTTCTTAATATATCACAGATCCTAAAATGAAAAGGTCTGGTGCCTGCAAGCACCTCTGGGCCAAGTTATGGATTCTTTTCCTCCTCAATTTCACAAGAGCTGTGACCTTAACTTATTCCTAGTTTTGTCTTTCTAGTCTATAAGTCCAACCTTAGAACCACCAGCATCACTTGGGAGCTTGTGAGAAATATAGAATCTCAGGCTCCAGCCCAGCCTCACTGAATAAGAATCTGGTTTTTTGTTTGTTTGTTTGAGTCAGGGTCTCACTCTGTCACTCAGGCTGCAGTGCAAGGCTCACCACAGCCTTGACCTCCTGAGCTCAGGTGATCCTTCTGCCTCAGCCTCCTGAGTAGCTGGGACAAGAGGCAGGCCACCATGCTCAGCTAATTTTTATTTTTAGAGATGAATTCTTGCTACATTGTCTAGGCTGGTTTTAAACTTCAGGGTTTAAGCAATTCTCCTGCCTTGGTCTCCCAAAGTGCTGGGATTATGGGGGTGAGCGACCACACCTGGCCAGAATCTGAATTTTTAACAAGACACCTAAGTGATTTCCATGCACAGTAAGTTTGAGAAGCCCTCTTTCTATTACTTACCTACCCAGGTGATTTCTTCCTTTCTTTTAAAAAGGGTCTACTATGCTGATGTCTTCATTCTTAGTGAAAACTAGCCCCTCTCTACAATGTTTGAAGTGAATAACAGAGTTTTTTAGCAGATTTTTAACAGACCTTTCACTTCCATTTTCTAGCATATTCCAGCCACATGCCCACACCAGCTGTGTTTACCTCTGTGTTTAGACAGTACAATAAATGTACCTAGTGATAAGCCAAGTTGATTTAATTTAATGCCAGATTACATATACATGTAAAAACACATGGTTATTTCACCAAAACAGTGGAAAATGATCCTGTTATACAAGACTACAGATGCCTTTATTGGTATGGCCAAATAAACATAATGAGGACTACAGTTCTGTAATAAATGTATGGAATAATTATGGGGCTTACAAATTTGTCCTTTAATATAATGAAATCTCCTTTAGAGGGAAGCAAAATTCCTATCTAATTCAAAATATTTATTTGGGCTATCAGACGTATGGACTCTTCAGACTTTTGAAGGCATTTATAAAGAAACTGGATGTTAAAGAGAAATAGAAGGAATTATTAGTCACCAGGGAATGGTATGCATCTTGTGCTAGCAACAGAATGGAGAAAAGAGAAAAAGTGGACTCTCAGACATTTTAGGGCATGGCCTTTATCTTATTCACAACTGTATTCTCAGCCAGCTGTTCGCAGTACCTGAAAAATAGGGAACTGATCCACAAATAGAATTTGAGAAAGTGAATGAATGATACACAGTAGCATAGCAGAAGAAGACCTTCCACAAATGGTAGGAATTTAGACATGAGGGAGGAATACATTTGTTTTTATGTTGTAGGCTCCTACAGCCCTTGTTGAAGGGATTAAAAAAACAAATCAGAAAGAAAATAGAAAGATCTCAGAGCAGGGATCAAAGAATAAATATTCTTATTCCTTCAAATTATTCTCCTCATCCCCTTCCTTCTGGAAACTTCTTTCTTTGGTCTTTGAAGAAGGAAATTAGGAAAAATAGTCTGCAACAGAGGGAACAGCAGGGGCTCTGAAGCCAAGCAAATCCAAGTTCAGATGTAATTGCCTGCAGTGTGTTTTCTTTCTTTGTTTTTTTTTTTTGAGTTAGAGTTTCACTCTGTCGCCCAGACTGGAGTGCAGTGGCCGCTCCCAGCCACTGCAGCCTC
>CAUYQG010194486.1:0-24068 GCA_963574415.1 Tarsius wallacei
GTATTTGAAATATCTCACCAAAAAATATTTGAAGAAGCATAATCTACATGATTGGTTGTGCGTAGTTGCTAACAGCAAAGAGAGGTACAAGTTATGTTACTTCCAAATTAACCAGGATGAAGAAGAGGAGGAAGATGAAGATTAAAATTCATTTATCTTCAATATTTTGGATGAGTTCTTGTATAAAACTTGGGAACCAAAATGGTGGTTTATCCTTGTATCTCTGCACTGTAGATTGAACAGCAAATTGGAAGTCATGGTAAAGGGTTTCACTTGGGCTGCCACTCACTATTGTAACTAAACTTTTTTCCTGATTGAAAATTTCTGTCCTCATGGTAGTAATGCCAAAATAGGAGAAGAAGGTGATCTTATGGAAGGGACTACCGTGGTGCACTTAGATGGGGTTAGGGTATGAAGGTGTGAGCTTCCGTTAGTCACTGTTTTATTTTAAAAATCGTGATTGTCAGTTGTACCTGGTGCTTTTCTCAAAGAATGATTCAGGAATGCAAGTGGGCCCATTCATTAAAAGAAAAGGGTGATTTCTTTCTAACATTCTCTGTGGGAAAATAGCAGTGTCAGTAAGATTATTCTTTCTGTATTCCCTGAGTGCACATAAAAGTAGGCAAGGACTAACAAAACCTTTTTTTTAGACATGTGTTCCCACTTGCCTTTCTGACATAGTGATTTCTGCCTCCGTGTTTTAGCTTCTGTGAGTGTGTCTTTCTGTGGCATTTCTTCAGACTCCTTTTTTAGCTCCATGTGTTTGACTCTATGAGTGGTTTTGCTTGTCTTTCATATTTTTTGTTTTGTTTTTACCTCCCTTGCAGTTATAGGTGTGGAATAACAAATTTTATCTCTCTTGAGTTTTAGAATCAAATATACAACTGAAGGAGGATCATCCTTTTTTGTAATAACGATCTTCCTTGTCCTCACTCTCCCTCAGACACCTCATCAAAATATCCAGAACTGAACCTAATCTATTCCTCCATGATTCTGTTCTGCCATTGTACTTTATCTTTGGTGAATTATAGCAACATTCTACCAGTTGTATTTGGTTCCTTCCTCTACATCATTGCCATATCTAATTGCACAATTCAGTGTTTTTGTCAAGTTCATCTCCAGCAGTTTCTTCCAGCTGTTACAGGTTATCTTCATCAATATTACTTCATTTCCGGTTTTGACTTATTTTATTCCAAAAGAAGTAGAAAATGACCACAGTTATTTCAAATTCAATTTCTTTAACATGAACTCAACTCCTTAATATGATATATGCACATGCATTTTAAAAACTTTATTAATGTTATGGGGTTGTTATTTTAGAAAACTGAGCACTCTCTTTAGCCAATAACCAGGTCAATTTTAATAGTACTACCTGAATATCATGATGATACATGTTTGCCTGAGTTTACAATAAAATGCTTCCAGATGTATGGGGGTATTTTCAACCTTTGTTTTTCTGACTTATATTTCTTAGAAAAGTGGCAAATAATTCAATCATTTGACCAGCATACTACAATATTTTAAAGGTACTAAACTTTGGTTGTATGTGGGTTTTATTCTGGTTCTGTTGTAGTTTTTGCTTCTGTGTGGAAAAATAAGCCAGATGGTCGAGAGAAGGGATTTTATGGCTTTTAGTTATCTGTGAGAAACCTGAAAGGAACTTGACAAAATGAAATATTTTTCTTAAATACCTTTTTCTTCATTCCCCCATTCCACTGCATAGACCAAATTACTACAAGGCTATTTGACACATGGAAGAACTTTCTCTGCCTTAGAGGAACAAAATGGAATTCATTTGAACTAGGAAGGAGTTGATTTGCTGCTCTATAGTATTTATAGGGCAGAGGAAAAAATTTAGTGGTCTAGAGATCATGTTTATAATGTCCGCCTCCAGAAAGACTGCTTGAGCTAGTTATTACAACTTTTAAGTATCTTCTTCTATAAAGCTTAAAGGTGCCAAATATAGATCTTTATATAGTAGTACATGTTATAAATTTAGGAATTTGAGAGAGAAAAATGACATAAAGCACAAAAGGAGAGAAGACTAATGCTTCTAAAGAGCTCCCATTCTAGGTGACATCAATTACAGCAACCGATCCAACTAAATTCTCATTTCCAGATAGCACAGAAGTCACTAGAGTTTTTCTTTCTTCCTGATGGTCAATCAGAAAAGAGAGCACTTACCCTTGATTAACTAAAAGACAAATAAGGCCGGATGAGGTGACTTACACTTGTAGTCTCAGCACTTTGGGAGAGTGAGGTGAGAGGATTTTTTGAGCCCAAGAGTTCAAGAACAGCCTAGGCAACATAGCGAGACCTTGTCTCTATAATAAAAAATAAAATAAAATAAAAATTAGCTGAGCACACTGGCACAGCTGTAGTCCTAGCTACTCACAAGACTGAGGCAGAAGAATTTCCAGAGCCCAGAAGGTCTAGGCTGCAGTGATCTACAATTGTGCCACTGCACTCCAGCCTAGGCGACAGAGTGAGACTCCAACTCAAACAAACAAAAATCAAACTTCGTTGTACATAAAAATTTTAAAACCCAAGTAAATAACTTTTCATTATTGCTTTCAATTATTAAGAAAACTTAATACCCAAGTTTTTCGCTGTCACAAATTTTTGAAGAACTTATTATATCAGAAAAAAGTTTGACAAATATTTTGTACATTAATCTTTTAGAGTCTTATACATTTTTAACTAAATGTAAAAAGCTTTTCTTTTAGTTTTTTTGTTCAAGATATCAATGATGGGCTGTTAAAGTATAATTTAATCATAAGATTAATCTTTAAAAGGATAAATAGTAAAGTCATCAAACATACTAATGCCTCTTTTTCCTATCAACTTACTCTCTTCTTTTAGAGATAATACAGTATTAATCAATATAGTTTATATAGTATACCACATAGGTACTTTACCTAGTAGAAACTGTATTCTTTTTTTTTTTTGAGTTGGAGTCTAACTGTCGCCCAGACTGGGCTCCTGCGATCCTTCCACCTCAGCCTTCCGAGTAGCCGGAATTACAGGCGTGCGCTACCACGCCCGGCTGATTTTTTTTTTTAATTTATTGTAGAGATGAGGTCTTGCCAAGTTGCCCAGGCGGGTCTGGAACCCGCGGACTCAGGCAATCCACTCACCTCACCTCCCAAAGGCGTGGGATTACAGGCTGAGCCACAGAGCCCGGCTGAAACTGTATTCTTATTGCAGTTTAAAACACATTGCAATTTAAAACACATTGCAAATTCAGTTTTAATAACTCCATCAGACATATTTTTATCCAAACTATGAGATAACTTTAATAACATAGAGCTCCTGGCAGTGTTCCTTGCTCACAATCTAATTATTTTACATTGGTATTTTCAGAGTTCACAGTTATCTCCTGGTTCAGTCAACAAAACAGTCTAAACTTTTTAACCTATTTGCCTGCTTTCTTCTTATTTTTTTCTTCAATTTCATTCTTAGTATAATCAGTTAACATACTTGTCTTCTTTTAATAGATTTTAAAAATCACGTTATTATTAATATACTTTGTGATTCATATAACATGAATACTGTATGAAAGTGAAATGAATTCTTGAACTCATTATACATGTAATTTATTTTAAAGTTGAAAACTTCTTTTGGTGAATCATCATCTTCTGGTTATTCTTTTTTTCTTTTGCCATTAGTATTGAATAATGATGCTTTTGGATATTTTTATATGAATAAAGGGAGAAGAGTATTTTATTATGGTAATATGCAATTAAGAATTTATATGTTTTTATTCAGTTTAAAATATTAAAATCATCAAAGTAAAATATACTTTTAACATTTAAATTTAAGAAATGAAAAAATCTCTCATGGTTGCCATGAAAACAAAAAAATGGCCATTTTTTAATAAGATTGTGAATATAATCATTGAATCTGGCTTATATCTTCCATCTGTAATAATATCAAAGCAATGGCTGACTAAGATTTCCCTAAGAGATAGGGTTAAATTCAGTGGCTATGCAATTCTTGTGACCTTTTTTAGATACTGGAGATAATTTAGTCATTTTCCATTTCTTAGCTATAGTATTTCTTTTGAATGTTGTGAACTTCTTAAAAATGTCACTAAAATGTTAACTATTTTTTTCTTCACACATTTGTGGGTTTTGACTATACTAGCATGAGTACTAAAAAGTCTATTGCAAATATCTTTAACAAACTCTACAACTGTTTCTCAACTTATAGGTAATCCTATTTCACACTCGAATGCATGATTTATGGCATTGAAGAAATTATGATCTGGTCTTCTAAAATGACATGGAGAAAGATTATCCGTTTCCTTTTTTAAATGTTCATTAATTTAACTACTTTATTTATTTTAAATAGTTCTTTCTTTATTCTAACATGTTTACTATGTTTATGTACTTTTTGGATGCTTTGTTAAATTCTTGGAGGATGTGAATAATATAACCACAAGTGCAATGGAAGAAACTCACAAAAGAAAAACTGTAATAGATTTATCCATCTAAAAGTTTAAAACTTCTGTATAAAAAAGAAAACACTAAAAGTCCTCAGAAAAAAAGAAAAATATTATTAGCAAATACCACAGATAATTAACAAATATTGATTACTACTATGTGCCAGCCCCTCTTTTAACAACTGCTTATTCCCAATAATGGAAAAGGAAACAATACCTAACTCCATTCACAAAACTATTAAGAGGCAGTGCTTGATTCTAAGTCTAGGCAGTATGGTTTAAGAAAACATACTCTTCTTAACCATTTATTAAGAGTTAAAAAAATAAACATTTTTCCATTACTAATAATTACAGCAAATTCATTATAAGAACTAAAAAACATCGTATTTAAATCAAGTTAGCAAAAATTTTGTTCAAAAAGAACATAATGACAGGACATATAAAATAAAAACAGACGGGGCTCTATGACTCAGCCTGTAATCCCAGCACTTTGGGAGACTGAAGCGAGTGGATTGCCTGAGCCCGTGGGTTCGAGACCCTCCCGGGCAACTTGGTGAGACCTTGTCTCTACAATAAATCAAAAATTAACCAGGCATGGTAGCGCATGCCTACTTGGAAGGCTGAGGCGGAAGGACTGCCAGAGCCCAGCAGGCCAAGGTTACAGTGGCCGGGAGCATGCCACTGCACTCCAGTCTGGGTGACAGAGTGAGACTCCAACTCAAAAAAAAAAAAAAAATAGAAACAGCAGTATTAATCAGTCTTTTACAAAATTCAAAATATTATTTCTTCTGACTCAGAAATTCTATGTGTAATCATCAATTTTAAAAGTGAAAAAAACCCATAAAGTTACATATATTAAGTAAAAGTTGAAGTAAAATATGACGGAAAGACAGTAGCATATTATAGAGTCTTAAAATATGTTTTTGAAGAATTTGAATAAACATAGAGAAGTCCTTGCACTGCATATGTGTAAGCATTGCTATATAACACAAAAGTAAATAAGCTGTAGTAACAGCAGATAATCCCATAAAAGAATACATGGAACAATGACTAAGACATATCTAGATATTTGGAACTAATGTGTTACAGATGAATTCTAACTTTCATCAATTACATACTCAGAAAAGCTGTACAAACTCACAAAAGTTTTATCCCCAGACAAATAGGCTCTGTAGCCTTGGTATTAGAAGTTGGATGAGACTGGATATTTAATAGGAGAAATCCAAATGATAGGTTTGAATAAATCACAGGTGTGGGTACACTTTATATTACCTTTTATATGCTTTATATACCTTTTATTATACTAAAACCAGGTTTTAGTATAATAATAAATAGATATAAAGGGTTAAGAAAACCCTAGAATCCTGTAAAAGCAAACACAAAACTTCTTTATAGGACTCTTTTTGGTTTTGAACAATTTTTTTTCTCTGACCTCTGAAAATGAAATGAACAAAGAAAAATCACAAACACAGTGAAAGAGAATAAACATATGTAACTAACAGGAGAACTAATACCTTGAAGAACAGTACAGTCAGTCCTCCTTTGTTGCTTCCTCATCCATAGATTCAACTAACTGCAATTTGAAAATATTCAGGAAAAATTAAAACAACAAAAAGTAACAATACAAAAATAAAACATAATACAGTAAAAATACAGCATAACAACTATTTATATAGCATTTATATTGTGTTAGGTATGATAAGTAATTTAGAGATGCTTTAAAGTATATGGGAGGATGTGCATAGATTATATGCAAATATTATGGCATTTTATAGCAGTATTATGTATAATTGCCAGAAACTTGAGCATCTGTGGACTTTGGTACCCTCAGGGGTCCTGGAACAAATCCCCCATGGATACAAGAGAAGACAGTACATGATAAAATAATTAGTTAAGAGATTATGAAATATGTATGACTAATATAATTGAATAAATGATATACTCAGAATGAAAAATCTAGAAAGCATACACACACACAAAGGACAAATCAATTTTTAAAATACCCAAACAGTCCTTTGGCTTCAGCTCTAACTTTTGAAAAGCTTGGGAGTCATCACTCTTGTCTTTACAATATGAAAAAGCTGAACAAAATGAAAATTAATGACTTTATTTTGGACCCATCTAAAAAGTGAAATTGCAGTGACTATCACCACCTTAAAATCTAGAAAGACAGGCAAATGCAGGATGATACAACAACTAGATTTGCTAACCGGAAGCTGAAGCCATTGGAGCTACAAACTGGGAGGAATGAGTACAGTGATATGTTTGAAAAATTGCTGAAGGTCGAATGAGAACTAGCCTGAAAATGAGCAGGTCCTAGAGACTTAGGAGGGTCTCAGATATTCATGTGCTCTCTCTCTCTAATAGCTCACCAATAGGTTCTCCTAATGAGTATCCTAGAAAGATTCTTTTAAAGAACCAGCAGGAACACTATTCACAAGAGCAAAAACTAAAACCAACCCAGATGCCCATCAGTGCCATATTGGATAAAGAAAATGTGGTACATATATACCATGGAATACTACACAGTCATAAAAAGAATGGAATCATGTCCTTTGCAGCAACATAGATGCGGCTGGAGGCCATTATTCTAAGTGAATTGATACAGAAACTGAATACCACTTTCTCACTTATAGTGGGGAACTAAACACTGGGCATACATGAGCATAAGGATGGGAAAAACAGACACTGGGAACTCCTAAAAGGTGAAGGTAGGGAGGGGTGAAAGGATTGAAATACTACCTATTGGGTACCGTGCTCACCATTTGGGTGATGGATTCAATAGAAGTCCAAAACTCACCATCATACATGTAATAAAAATGCACATGTACCCTCTTGTGTCTAAAAAAAAAAAAACAAAAAAAAAACAGCAGAGAGACAAGAGTAACCATCGTGAAATATGCTACTACTATGTGCCAGCCCCTCTTTTAAGAACTGCTCATTCCCAATAATAGAAAAGGAAACTGAATACCTAACACATTCTGAAACTTTATCCCAGTTGAAAAAAACTGAGGCACAGAAAAAAATAAGTGACTATTTTCTAAGGGTACGTGTGTTAATAGCACTTTTGACTGGACATAAATATGAACTTTTAGGACTATTAATATATGAAATGAAGTATTTGTTTATATCTATAGGGAATATTTTATTAAATTCAGTTCACCCATTATTTATTGCCCTATTACATGGTGACATGTAGCAGGCAGTGACAGGACAAATAGGCATATAAAAACATTATTCAACATTAGGAATTGCAAATGAAAATTTCAGTAAGATCCCACTATATACCTGTTACAATCACTAAAATACAAACCGATGAGGTGAGTTGCTGATGAGGGTGCAGAGCAACAGGGACAGGACAGAATTCATGACTGAATGCACAATGGGACAGCTACTTTGGAAGACAGTTTGGTAGTATGTCACATAGCTAAATGTACACTTACTGTACAATCCAAAAATTGTGTCCCTAGGTATTTCCCCAGCTGATTTGAAACTCATGTCCATACAAAAACCTTCATGCAAATATTTATAGCAGTACTATGTATAGTTGCCAGAAACTTGAAAAAAATAAGATGTTATTCAGTGGAGGAATGCAAAATCAAATGTAATGGAGTAAGTATCATGCAGAGATAAAAAGGAATGGGATATAATGTCATACAAAGACACTGCTACTAAATGTGATATGGCATCAGGATGGGATTCTGGAATAGAAAAAGAACGTTGTGTAAAAACCAAGAAAATCTTTAAAAAAGTGGGCTTAGTAAATAATGTACCAGTATTTGTTCATTAACTGTGGCAAATATGCCATCACAATTTAACACATTAACAGTAGGGGAAAGTAGGTATGGTGTATATAGAAACTCTCTAATATCTTTGTGACTTTTCTGAGAACCTAAAACTATACCTAAATAAAACATTTATATATATGCATAAACATAAATTCATTTAAATAAAAAAATTGTAATGGCTGGGCACAACTGAGATAATTAAAGGCAAATGTGAGGTATCAATTATAATATAATCCAATGTGATAAAGGATAAAAAATATAAAAGACGGCTCAAAAACCATAAATATTCCAGAAAAGCAAGGGTAACACAAACCATGAAAAATTATAGTTTACCCAATTTACAAATATAATGAGGGTGAAAATTTTGATTAGCTCAATATATTCAGAAATAAAAAGATAAAATTAATGCCCATTCATTGTAAAAAAAAAAAACTGCACAGAATTATTGACAAAATTAGGAATTACACAAGTAAATAGAAGAATGTATTATGATTACACATTGGAAGTGTCAATTTTTTATGAATGTCAATTTTGCCCAGATAAACATTGTGTGTTTGCATGTGTGTATGAAAATGGGCGTGTTGATTTTAAAATTTATATGGAGACATATGGAATTTGATAGTTAAAGTAATTATGAATAAGAAAATGGCTGACTAGAGAATTTACTTACCAAACATCTAGATTTATAAAAAGCTACTGAAGGTAAGGGAAAATGGAATTGATATAAAAATAAGCAAAGAGACAAATGGAAGAGTGAGTATATCTTACAAACAGACCCCGAAAAATGTAGCATAGTGGGAAAAATGGTCTTATCAATAATCAGTGCTCACTCAGCCGGCTTTCTATGTGGGAAAATAAAGAATTTTATGTGCTATCTTATATTACATACAAAATTGATTCCAGATGAACTGTAGATCTAAGAATTAAAGTAAAAACAATAAAGATTCTAGAAAAGAAGTAGGAGAATATCTTCACAAGCCTGAGCGAGTCAAATACTTCTTTAACAGTACATAAAAATGCTAACTGGTAATGAAAAAAATTATACATTGAGTGATATTAAAATTGAGAACATCTGTTGATTGAAAGATACCATTAAAAGAATGAAAAGGAAAGACAGAAAAGTGAAGATATTTATAATACATGTGTCTAGAAATAAGCTTCTAAAAATAAATTTAAAAGAAGCAGACAACCAATAAAAAATGAATGAAAACTTGAAAAGACATATTGAAAGAAGTGGGTATGCAAGTAGTCAGTGAACATGAAAATTGTCTCAACTTCATCATAAGTGATAACCAAATTATAAGTGCAGAGTTTGTGTTATTCAGTTTGGGCTGCTATAACACTAATCCATAGACTGAGTACCTTACTAACAACAGATTGCTTTTCCCTCACAGTTCTGGTCTATCCATACTTTATTTCCATTAGCATAACTAAAACCCAAGAAAAAGAAAACAAGGGGGGCAGGGATAGGGAGAGAATAACACCAAATTTTGGAGAAGATGTAGAGAACAATGAAACTCTCATATACTTTGGGAAACTGTTTATATATTCTGTAAAACTAATTTTGTTGTTATGTCTCAACAAAAGTTGCTCTTCTAGGTATATAACCAAATGAAATGTGTACATATGTGCACCAAAAGTCATGGATAAAAGTACTGTTTGTAATAGGTACGGTTGGAAACAACCCATAAATGGTCATCAGAAATAGAATGGATAAAATACATTGTGAGGTATTTATAAAACATTTGTTAAGCATGAATAAAACATCTAGAATTTATTATGTATATGTAAGCATAAATTCATTTAAATAAAAAAATTGTAATAACTGGTCACAACTGAAATCATCAAAAGCAAGTTATAATATAGTTCAATATGATAAAGGATAAAAAATATAAAAGACTGCTCAAAAACCATGAATATTCCAGAAAAGCAAGGGTAACACAAATAAAACATTATAGTTTACCCAGTTTGCAAATATAAAGGTGAAAATTGTGATTAGCTCAATATATTCAGAAATAAAAAGATAGTGGAAACAACATCATGCTTTATTTACTAAAGCTCTATATAGTCATACTCATATAACAATGTGGACTATACCTTACTATCAAGTAATTAGCAACCAAATTACATTTTAACTGTAGAGAGTTAGCTACAGTATTTGTAGAAGGAAGTCAACCACCAACCCTCACCACTACATCTGCCCACTTATCAGCATCTGTACCCCTATATTGTCTTTTTTTCTTTTTTTTGAGTTGGAGTCTCACTCTGTCACCCAGACTGGAGTGCTGGGCTCTGGCAATCCTTCCTCCTCAGCCTTCCAAGTAGCTGGAACTACAGGCGCGCTACCATGCCTGGTTAATTTTTGATTTATTGTAGAGATGAGGTCTCGCCAAGTTGCCCAGGCGGGTCTCGAACCCATGGGCTCAGGCAATCCATTCACCTCGGCCTCCCAAAGCGCGGGATTACAGGCTGAGACACTGAGCCCGGCCCCTATATTGTCTTTATACTCAGTAAGGTTTTCATTGGAAACATCATTTAAGGTTGCAATATGGCTCCCCAGTCCCAACATATGATAGCCTCCTTCTCTGCTTTTTTTTTTCTATTTATTACTAACTTGCATATTATATATTTTCTTTTTTTCTTGTTTTATTTCTTATCCAGCTCACCAGAAGCTGTTTTTGTCTATTTTGTTCTACAGTATGTTTGTTCTATGACTGACACAGATTCCTGGAAGTTGTGTGTGTGCGTGTTTCTTGTGTATTTCTTTTTTAATTCTGAGTACATTGAGTCTTCATCTATTTCTAGAAAATATCAACCAATATTATTTTGTGTAACTCCTCTCCATTTTCTTTATTTCTACTTTTTGGAACTGCTGTTAGACATGTTTAACCTGCTTAAATAATTATTCATTACTGCATGGAATGACTATATGCAATATATTTGTAAGTTCAGTGAAAACAATAAACTATGGCAAATGAGAATGTATTCATTTTAGCTTTTATTTAATTATGAGTTTAAGAAGGTAAGCATATCGCTTTTAACATTATATTGATTTTACCCCGATTGTAATTCCTATTTCAAACACATTCATCATAATTTCAATGAAATAGCATATATGAATTGTTATTTAGTTCAGATTAACTTTAAATCAATTTTGCAAATCGTGGAACACGTACTATAAAAAAGTTTAAGTGGACATTAGGCTATTCTTTGCTACAGACAAGCACTTTCAGATACTTTTGTTTTCTGAAAGCTAAGCTACAATCTGAACATGGTTTCAATGCAGATCAAATACACTTAGGACCCTTCTCATGTTCATTCCTATCTTCAGGTGGAAAATGCTTTGAATACAAAATAACTGTTTTTATCTGTCTAGTAAGGATGCCAATCTTTTTACTTTTCCCATTTGCATGTGATTTGAGAGGAAGCAAGTTGTTAATTAGAAGATGTTTTTGCATAGTAGGAATTTTTGATCATGTGCTATCATCTATCACTCACTTTTTTTCACCAACTAGTGCAATGATTGTTCAAGTTTAGTTCTTTGGTCACTGCCACTTAAGACATTACATTTTGTTTCTCTCTAGGATCCTGTTAACATTACCCTATTCCTCAAATGCCATGTAGTTTAAGATTTCGTGTTCAATTTTTGTTCCAGATTTTTAATCTTTTCCAAACCCTACATCTCTTCATATACTTGTTTGTCAATCTCTGTCTACATTTTATTTGCAGATGTAGTGATTTTCAACCATTTACTTTATGTTGTAAACTGTTAAAAGACAAACACATTACAACTTTAAAAAGTTTGAGTAAATTTGATTCATGAATTGGACAGCACCACACCACAGGTGGTTCAAGATTCCACCAAAGGGGTGCAAGGGAAAAACTTATATAGTGTTCATGGAAGCAAGACAAAGAAAATATTTGATTAGTTAAAGTGATAAGTCTCTAGTCAAATGTTGGTGGCTTCTGATGGGTAAGCTTAAGTCTAGTCTGTTTACATTGAGTTGGGCTTCAGTTAGCTAACAGGAACACAAGGCATTGGAGTTGCCTCACCCTAATCTTTAAAAATTTTACTTATCTATTATTTCAGATGAATTTAAAAATTACTTTACATATTTTTATAGACTATTTTTAGAGCACTCTTTGGCTCACAACAAAATTGCTTAGAAAATAGTGAGTTTCCACACAGTTCTGCCTTTCACTAGAGTCTTCTCCATTATCAACATCCTCCACCAAAATGGTAAACTTTTTACAACAAATAAGCCTACAGTGCCACACTATTATTATCCAAAGTCCATGGTTTACATTAGGGTTCACTCTTGGTGTTGTATCCATGGGTTTTAAAAATATACAATAGCATATGCCCACCATTATGTAGAATAGTTCTACTGCTCTAAAAGTCTTCTGGGTTCTACATATTCTTGTCTCTTCTTCCCCATGGCAACAATTGATCTTTTTACTGTTTCCATAATTTTGCCTTTTCCGGAGTGTCTTATAGTTAGAACCATATAGTATGTATACTTTTCATATTAGCTTCTTTCACTTATTATTATTATGTATGTAAATTTCCTCCATGTCTTTTTAAAGCTTGGTAGATCATTTATTTTTATTGTCTGGATATACCAGAGGTTTTTTCATTTATTCACCTGCTGAAGGGCATCATGATTGCTTTCAAGGTTTGGCAATTATGAACAACACTGCAATAAATATTCTTGTGCAGGTTTTTTGTAGACATACATTTTCAGTTCATTTGAGTAAATATGAAGGAGTACAATTACTGGATCATATGGTAAGAGTTTGTTTAGTAAAATAAAACTGCCTGTTTTCCAAAGTGGCTGTGCCATTTTGCATTTCTACTATCAATGAATGAGAGTTCCTTTTGTTTCACATCCTCAACAGCACTTAGTATTTCAGCATTTTGGACTTGCATCATTCTGATAGGTATAATGTAACTCATTGTTTTAATTTGCAATTCCCTAATGACATATGATGTGAAACATATTTTCAAATGCTAATTTGCCACTGCATATCTTCTTTGGTGAAGTGTCTGTTCAAATGTTTTACCATATTTAAATAGATTTTTGTTTTCTTATTGTTAAGTTTTAAGAGTTCTTGGTATAATATTCTTTTATCAGATATGTTTTCTCCAATCTGTAGCTTGTCTTCTCATTTCTTGATAGTATTTTTCACAGACCAAAAGTAGAGTACAATTTAATGCTTTCTTTCATGGATCATGGTTTTGGTATTTTATCTAAAAAGTCATCATCATAGGCTTCAATTATACCACAAGGAAAAACATTTAAAAATAAATCAGTAAGTAAAAAGTCATCACCAAACTTAAGGTCATCTAGATTTTCTCCTATGTTACCTCCTAGGAGTTTGTGGTTTAGCATTTTACATTTATGTCTGTGATCCACTTTTTTTTCCTAAATGAAGTATGTAAGGTCTGTGTCTCAATTCCTTATTTCACATGTTCAGTTATTCAAGTACCCTTTTTTGAAAAGATTGGCTGTGCTCCATTGTATCATGTTTGCTCCTCTGTCAAGGTTCAGTTCACTATATTAGTATGAATCTATTTCCGGACTCTCTATTCTATCCATTGATCTGTTTGTCTCTTCTTTCACCAACACCATACTGTCTTGATTATGGTAGCTTTGTAGTAAGTCTTGAAGTCCTATAGTGCACATATTTTTTATAGTAAATAGTAAACATGTTTGAGAATCAAATATGCTAACTTTATAAAATGACTGTGACAGCATTTTACTTTTTCTATATGGGGAATAGTTTCTAAAACTTCAGAAGTTCTTTTCAGACAGTTTGAGAGACTTTATTGGCTCTCTTAGTACATAAAATGAAATAATAATTATAATATTAGATATCTCTTTGCACAAAATCAGGATAATTTTCTAAAACAAAATCCTAGACCTGACATCCACTTGCATTTTCTTTTGTTTTTTCTAATGTTCCATTTTTTAACATTTAAATTTGCATGGACTCATAATGTAGAGATATGATATATAGTCATTTGGCTTTTACAAATACAAAACTGATTATTCAAGTACCAGCAATTTAAATTTATCCTTTTTCTGCTTATTGAAATGCCAGTTTTACCATATGCAAAATGCCTGTGTTTATTTTCAGCCTAGCATGCACCTTCTCCATTACATTTACCACGTGCTTTGGGGCTTAAGTCACATTGTTTTAAATATCATAGATAGGTTTATTTTACAATGCATGAGTACTATCACAGCTCCCTAAATCTTTCTAAGATGGACCTGCAATGTCAGACTCCTTCAGATCCAGGAGCCTTTGGGGAAGGGTATAGAGAGAGCTGGTTCAGGGAATAGTCATCGGAAGCCTTTCATTTATTTCCTTTGCTCTAGATAAAACCTGATACTCCCACTCCACTTCTACTTCCCTAGTGCCCAAATTCAGACATTCTAGCATCTCAGCTTGGTCTGGTTCCTCTGTCAGAAACAAAGTTGACTATACTCACTTCTGAGTTTGTGCTCGTGCTGTGCTAGGATTGAAACTTGGTACTTCTCAATAGTACATTGACTTCAATATTTAATTCCCAGTGAAACTACTTCTTCCTCATTTCTAGAGGATGACAAGCTTTCAGCTTCCTGAAGTCAATAGTTTTATTGTAAGTAGGTTGGGGATAGGGGATAGAAAGCCTGAATTAGCTCTTTCACCCCCTATCCCTTCGGTTCATTGCTATCCCTATTATAACTAGCAGTAATTCTTTGAAAATTTCAGCAAATCAGTGTTCTATGCCTGTATTTCAACATTAACACATGATTTTCACTAACTGTATATTTATTTGGTCATTTCCATTGGAATTTGAGTAGGAAGAATCTTTGATGCCAGTGATAGAGAAAAACAAAAAGACATCAGATAGAGATTTCTTCAGTTATGTTATATTTAAGTATAACTTACAGACATCTGGATTTATCTTATAATTCTTTCTAACTGTTACAATAGTTACATAGTGGCCTCTCATCACTTTTATCATAAAGACCAAAATCTTTAACATGGCCTACTTACCTCATAATGCCTCTCTTGCTCTGTGCCACTCCTGACTCACTAGTTTCAGTTATTAAAACGTGTTACCAGATTTTTGCTTATATTGTTTTCTGAGCCTGAAGTCCCTCTTCCCACCCTCTTTCCCACCACTGCCTAATTACATCCTATCTTTGCTTCAGTTCAGAAATCACTTTCTTAATGAAACCTCTGATCTCCTTTATTTGGTCAAATCTTCCTATTTTTGCCCTATGTACCCATTCTTGGGGCTTGATTTTACATTTGTTTTATGATTATCTCGTTAACTGGTAGTAGGTTCTATGAGACATGAGATTTTATCTTTTTGGCTGACAGTTTTGTTATTATACCTTAGTACAGTGCCTGGCATATAATAGGTACTTGATTTCCAATCATGGAATAAATACAAGGAAGGGGAAATAAATGGAAGTTCCCCAGTTTTTCTTCTTTAAATTATAAAACATGTTTATCGCAATATAATTTACAGTAGAAATGATGTGAAATCAACCTAAACACCCATTACATAATCAGTGGATAATGAAAATGTGGTGTACATATATTCCCTGGAATACTATTCAGTCATAAAAAAAGAAATGCTGTCTTTTTAAGCAACTTAGATGGAATTGGAGACCATATTCTAAGTGAAGTTATACAGGAATGAAAAACCAAATACTGCATGTTCTCAATATAAGTAGGAGCTAAGCTAAGGAGCTAAACAAAGGCATATAGAATGGTATAAAGGACACTAAAGCCATAGAAGAGAAGGGTGGGAAGGGGGAGAGGGAGAAAAAATTACCTATTAGGTACAATGTACAGGTAGGGGTGAGGAGTACAGTTAAAGCCCAGACTTTAACACTATACAAAACAGTCACATGACCAAAAACCATTTGTACCCCCTAAAGCTATGGAAATTTTTAAAAAAGAAAAAAAAAGCAATTTGAAAAAGAACATGAAACATTTTGGATTATGACTGCAGCTTGGGGGTAATTCTGTGAATGTCGATTTGTTCTTTTGTATTATTTTCTAAAATGATTGGATTTATGTGTACATTTTTCTTTAGTTTAATAGTTATTATAAAAGGCTTTTCTGTTTATATTTTTGAATCATCAAGAGTTTATTCCTCACATTTTATTTTGTTCCAATTTTATTACATATTCTTATATATATATTTATATATTATATATTTGTAATATATATTTATATATTATGTATTTATAATATATATTTGTTTATATTGTAAATAAATATTAGAGTCTTTTATTACTTTGTATTTTCAAGCTAATGTTATTTTCCCTTAGGCTACATAATTTGCATTGGAACTGCATTGATTGTTTCTGTTTGCTCATGCTTTTAAAAGAGGACATCTACACAAAATTGGTATTTTCTAACAGCAGGGCATGTGGATTGCCCTGGCTCTGCTATCTCCCTGATCATGGAAATAATATTTCTTTAAATTTCGTCCTAATGGAATGCTGGAGTAATCTACCCCAATGAAGTTTCAGTGTTTTTGTAGACTCCTCAACTAACTCTACCTGCTCTGTTTATCACTTCTCTAACTATAAACATGAAAAGTTGTTTTTACATAATTTAATGCAAATATTTACTCTTTGGGGGACATAACACAAAATGATGGTAATGATAATGACACATAATGGTTTCAATGTGCCCGATTAGATCTGCTTTACACCTATTTGCGCATTTAATCCTCACAACAATACTATAAGATAGGTGTTATTTTATCATCTTCACTTTCCAAATGTAATAATCAAAGCACAAAGAGATTAAGTAAATTGCTGAAGGACACACACAAAGCAGATAGCAGGGGTGAGGTTTCAATCAATGAAAAGTCCATACTTCTAACCACTAAGCTATATTGCCTTTCAAGAATAAGAACCACTTTGCATACTTCAACTATTGTTATACCCAGAAAACATATCAAAGTTAGATAGTATTGACTCCATTTGAAAGATGGGGAAACCAAAGTTTGGAAAGGGAAAAATAATATTCAAAAGGCCACAGACATTGAGAATGTCTGAGTCTAAATTTGTACTTATATCTATTGATTATCCTTCTACATGAAGCTGACTTTAAACCTGTAACTCACCCATTAAATGCAAACAGGTATTAAAAAAATACAAATCTAAAAATACAATATTCTCAACTTGTACTTAGTAACTACTCATATCATTTCCTTACTTTTCATGTATCCTATTGTATGATCTTGGGGAAGAAAGAATTGAAAGAGAGAGAGAGAGAAATGTTGATAGATCTCTGTTAGGACTTTACCTGTCATAAAGGAGGCACTCAAAAAATATTAATTGAATGACTATTTCATTAATTTTGTTTTTCAATCTTTTTTTTTTTTTTACAAAAGATTTAGTGGACATTCCTCACAGCAATTGAAATCTGAGTTTGTTTTGTTTTTTAGGTTCTAGAGTTATTTCAAATTTTTGTCTTTCTCAATATTTTCACTGGTATGTTTCATGGTAATTTATCTTGTTACTCTATGTTCATGGTACTAAAAGAATCTTGGGCAGATGATATGTATTCAATAAACATTTGTTGTACAGATGAATGTTGAGAGAAAGCACATCTGGAAAGTCAATATCTACCCCTCATGGGAGACAAAATTTATTCTGAGAATAAAGTTATTTGATAATAACATAGGCAAAAATACACATATTTCTTTGTATAAAACAGTTTCTAGGCTTTGCCTGTGATTTTAGTCTCTCCCAAATATGTATAAATTTTGGCAAAAATATTAAGTACACTTTAGGCTTCTGATTTGTAACTTTAGTTTTGTTTTTTTTGTTTGTTTTTTGAGTCAGAGTCTCACTCTGTTACCCAGACCAGAGTGCAGTGGCATACTCGTGGCCACTGTAGCCTCAACCTGCTAGGCTCAGGTGATCCTTCCATCTCAGTCTTCCAAGTAGCTGGAACTACAGGCATGTGCCTTCATGCCTGGCTAATTTTTGTTGATTTATTATAGAGATGTGCTCTCATCAAGTTTTCCAAGCTGGTTTGGACCCCATAGGTTCATGCAGTCCTCTCACCTTGGCCTCCCAAAGTGCTGGGATTATAGGCATGAGCCACCGTGCCCAGCCACTTTTGTGTATTTTAAAGTACATTTATAGATATTAACCCTAGGAATCCAAACATGTAAGATGTTAGTGAATGGTGTTGGCAAGTTAGTTTACCTTAGTTCATTAATGACTTATGTAAAGTAAGTTTTCACAATTTAAGAATGATACAATTAAAATATGCTATTCTTTTGTTTGTATCTCTACAGCTCAGTCCATTTTTGAGGCATTCTGTTCTGAAGAGAACGTTTAATGTAACTCTACCAAATTCTTTCCTGATTAAGAGAGAAAACACTACTGTTATAGAGCAAAAAGCCAAACAAAAACACCCAAGAGTCAAAATAAAATCTAAATGGTGAGTGTCCTGTCCTCACTGAATATGTGGTTACTACATTTTTACAATCCATAAATTAGCTGTCATACACAGTCCTTTGGTCAGATATCTTCTTCTGTTCTCAGAGCAACATATTTGCATTCCTCTTCTAGAAATGGTTGTGTTTTTAGCTCCAAGGAGTAACTAACAGATTTTAGTAGAGGAAGATCTGCATGCTCCAAGGAATAAGTGCTAATCTAGTTAAGAATAGCAATTGCATTATATTTCCATTTTTATGAAGTCTGTTTTTCATTTGCCTTAATACCAAGATATAAAAGTTACCTTAATGAAGTGAATAGCCTTTTAATTAACGTACCTTTTTAATACTAAGAAATAAAAATTAATATTATGTTTTAGTCAGTTCTTGTGGGATTTAGGCTTTTTGACCAAATTGTACAAGTTGAATTGAGTAGATATTCTCATATAAAGAGTTAATAGATATTGAACTACGGGTTAAACACTAAATGTACAACAATGAGTGTCACAGTAATTTAGACTTTGAGGCTGCTGCAAGATGAGACTAGGCATTAAAAAATTTTATGTTATTATGTCCCAGACAGAGATTCCTTTTCATTTGAGTATCCACACCACTAAATAGCTTTGTATTTCAGAAACCTATTAAGATTACATTAATTACTAGAAAACTAGATTCTAAACAGAATATTGTTTGTTAAAGTAATAAAATTTAAAGAATAATACCTGATATATTATTAATCTATTTATTGGAGTAGTAAAGCAAATTCATATAGATGCCATCAGTTTATTCTAGTCTAAATCATTGCTATCCATGATGGTAGCTACTAGCCACATGCGACTGTTGGGCACTTGAAATGTGGCTATTTCAATTTGAGATGTGCTGTAAGTCTAAAACGAACACCAGATTTTGAAGACTTCATTTTATAAAAAAGGTATAAAATATCTCATTAATAATACTTTATATTTATTAACTGTTGAAATGATAATATTTCAGATATAGTAGGTTAAATAAAATATGCTATTAAGGTTGCTTTCACCTGTTTATTCTAACTTTTTACATGGTCATTAGAAAATGTGAAATTACTTTTAGGCTCAAATTATATTTCTGTTGGACAGTGCCGGTCTGGAGCATCCATACTTTTCAATAGTGAATTTATCAGCAAATTTTGTAGAAAAACAATGTCTATAATAAGGTCTAATTTAATTCCATCTCACACATTATACTTTTGCTTCTATTTATAGGTTTTGTTGACAGAGAGAAATAGTTCATTAATTTTACTTATAATATTAATATTTACTAGTTATTAGTATGCAGTACTTTCTTTATAATGCAAAAGTTCATAACTATTTCATCTCATTTAAAAATCACTGCCTCCCCCACAGACTCAAGGTGAGAGGATGGAAACAAATTTTCAGGTGAATGGAACACAAAAGAAAGCTGGAATTGTGACTTTATTATCAGACAAAATATCCTTTAAGTTATCAAAAATTTTAAAAGATTTGGAAGATCACTACCTAATGATAAAAATTTCAATCTGTCAACAAGAAATATCCATCTTAAACATATATGCATCCCAAAAAGGAGCACAAATTTTTATAAATCAGTTTCTAGGTAAGTTAAAAAAGATACTGACTCTAACACTATCATAGCTGGGAACTTAAATACCCCACTCACAACCCTAGATAGATCATCGAGTAAAAGATCAACAAGGAGATCCAGAACCTCAACTTGACGCTTCACCAAATGGACTTAATAGGTACCTACAAAACACTCCACCCAACAACCACAGAATATACATTCTATTTATTACCACATGGAACATACTCAAAGATCAACCACATCCTTGGCCATAAATCAAGCATAAACAAATTCCATAAGATCAAAATACTGCCATGTGTTTTCTCAGACCACAGTGGAAAAAAATAAATATCAACAGCAACCAAGCTCCCCCAAAACTCACAAAGACATGGAGACTAAACAGCATGATGCTGAACAACTCCTGTGTCAATATGAAAATCAAAGTCGAAATTAAAAGATTTCTGGAAACTAATGAAAATAAGACACATCTTACCAAAACCTCTGGGATGCCATGAAATCAGTACATATCAAGAAAATGGAAAGACTTTAAGTTAACAACCTAAAAAATCACCTAAGGAAGCTGGAAAGACAAGACCATCAAAAACCTAACTTCAGCAGAAGAATCTAGATCACCAAAGTAAAAGCTCAAATGCAGGACATAAAAGACAAAAATGTCATAGAAAAAATCAACAACAACAAAAAAGCTGGTTCTTTGAAAGAACAAACAAGATTGATGGACCCATTGCCAGATTGATCAAGAAAAAGAGAGAAAAAGCCCAAATAAACACCATCAGAAATGTAAGAGATCAAATCAAAGAAACACAAAAGATTATCAGAGATTACTATGCACACCTGTATGGAGACAAACTCGAAAACCTAAATGAAATGGAGGATTTTCTGACATCACACAACCTCCCAAGATTGAAACAAGAATACATTGAGACATTAAATGGACCAATAACAATTTAGGAAATCAAATCCATCATAAGAAAACTACCTACAAAAAAGTGTCCTGGACCAGATGGCTTTCCAGTGGAGTTCTACAAACATACAAGAAGGAGCTAATATTAATCCTATTGAAAATATTCCAGGCATTTGAGAAAGACAGTCCTCTTCCCAAGTCATTTTATGAAACTAACATCACACTGATACCCAAACTGGGTAAAGGTCCCACAAAAAAAGAGAATTAAACACAAATATCCCTGATGATCATAGATGCAAAAATATTCAACAAGATTCTATCAAATCGGATCCAATGACAAATGTCAAAAATCATCCACTATGACCAAGTAGGCTCCATCCCCAGGAAGCAGGGCTGGTTCAACATCTGCAAGATCATAAATGTAATTAAATACATCAACAGATGTAAAAATAGGAATCATGATTATATCATTAGACACAGAAAAAGCTTTTGATAAAATCCAGCATCCCTTCTTGATAAAAACCCTTGAACACCTAGGCATATAGGGAACATACCTCAAAATAGTAAGAGCCATCTACAATAAACCCACAGCCAACAAATTGATAAGCAGACAGAAATTGAAAGGATTTTTCCTGGAAACCAGAACAAGACAAGGCTGCCCACTCTCAACCGTCTTGATCAACATAGTGTTGGAAGTCCTAGCTAGAGCATTCAGACAAGAGAAGGAAATCAGGAGTTTTCAAATAGGAAAAGAGGAAGTCAAGTTATCCCTCTTTGCTGACAATATTATCCTATACCTTGAAAACCAAGAGAATGTGTCAAAAACCTTCTTGTCCTGATAAAGGCTTTGGCAAAGTCTTAGGGTACAAAATCAGTGTGCAAAAAGCACTCACATTCTAATACACTGAAAACAAACAGGCAGAGAACCAAATAAAAAGCATAGTCTCATTCACAATAGCAACAACAACAAAAAGAAATACCTCGGCATCTTCCTAACCAGAGACGCGAAAGACCTTTACAATGAAAACTACAAAACACCACTCAAAGAAATCAAAGATGGAAACAAATAGAAAATGGAAACAAACTAATAAATGGAAAATATTCCATACATGGATTGGAAGAATCAATATTGTTAAGACATCCATCCTACTCAAGGCAATCTACAGATTTAACAAAATACCCATTAATTTACCAACTTCATTCTTCCCTGACCTGGAAATGAAAATACAGAAATTCATATGGAGACATAAACAACCATGAATAACTAAAAAATCCTCAGCAAAAGAAAAAAGTGGGGAGGACTTCTGGAAAGATGGTGATGGCACAGGTGGGACTGTGAGAATTTCTGCGAAAGTGAGTTTCCATAAAGACTCTTGCTTTCTCCCCCCAATAGCCACACTGGTCTGAGGCCTGGAGGCCCTTGGTCCCATGCACCACTCAGCTGCCGTGACCCCTGCCGCTGCTGGTGTTCCACCCAGGTAGCCCTGGGCTCCCAACCATGTGGAGCTCTGAGCTCACTCCCCAGCTACACCGCCCCACCCAGCCCCAAACCACCACTGCCTGTGGAGGCCCTCAGTTTCTGCCTTGTGGAGCTCCGGATCCCTTGCTGGCTGCACTGCACTACCCAGCACCCAGAAGCCACCACCCACAAAGGACATCGCCTACCTACCAGCTCATAGAACTCTGGGCTCCCTCCCTGGCTACACCACCCCACCATGCCCCAAGCTGCCACTGCCCAGGGAGGCTGTTGGCTCCTGGCCCCATGGAGCTCTGGGTTCCCTCCCTGGCTGCGCTGCCCCACCTGGCCCCAAGCTGCCACTGCCTGGAGAGGCCCCCGGCTCCCAGCCCTTCAGAGCTCTGGGCTCCCTCCCTGACTTTAGTGCCTGGCCCAGCCCCAAGCCACCCCTGCCCATGGAGGCCCTCGGCTCCTGCCCCTCAGAGCTCCAGCTCCCTCCCTGGCTGCAGTGCCCCAGTCCACCTCAAGCCACCACCACCACCACCCACGGAGGCCCTCAGCACTCGCCCCTCAGAGCTCTGGCCTCCCTCCATGGCTGAAGGGCCCTGCCCCACCCCAAGCCACCACCACCCGTGGAGGCCCTAGGCTCCTTCCCCATAGAGCTCCAGGCTCCCTCCCCAGCTGCAGCATCCTGCCCAGCTCCAAGCTGCTTCCACCTGCAGAGGCCCTAGGCTCCTGTTCCTCAGAGCTCCAGGCTTCCTCCCTGGCTGCAGTGCTCCACCACACCACACCTCCTCGTACTGCCACCACCACCTGCAGAGGCCCTTGATGCCTGTTCCTCAGAGCTCCAGGCTCCCTCCCTGGCTGAAGTGTCCCACCCCACCCCAAGCCACCACCACTCATGGAGGCACTCGGCTCCTGCCCCTCGGAGCTCCAGGCTACCTCCCTGGCTGAAGCACCCAGCCCTGCCCCAAGCCACCACCACCCACAAAAGCCCTCGGCTCCTGCCCCATGGAGCTCCAGGCTCCCTCCCTGGCTGCAACATCCCATCCTGCCCCAAGCCGCCACCGCTGGTGGAGCTCAGGGATTCCTTCTGGCTGCAGAACCTGCCCTAAGCCTCCAACACCCAGGGAGGTCCATGGCTCTCTACCTATGGAGCTCTGAGATCCCTGGTAGGCTGAACCACCCTACCCCCACTCGCCCTGCTATACACTGACCAGCAGCACCCAGCAGTCTCACACTCGGCCTCCCCCGACTTGCCCCTGGCCACAGCAGGACCAGAGAACAACTGGAGCCCTGAGACCAGGCAGAGACCTGCATTGCCCCATGAGATCTGCCCAGTTCTGCGCAGCCTCCAACTTGGGACCTAAGAACAAAGAAAGAAAAAGAGACCAAATCTGCATGTGACA
>CAUYQG010194488.1:0-37410 GCA_963574415.1 Tarsius wallacei
TTTCATTGTGAACTTTTTTCTCTTCATGAACCTAATCTAACAGAGAATGTTTAATTTGAATATATTCATTTTAATTTAGAAGTTGAAGGTCTTTTTTGACCTATAAACAGGACTACTTTGAAATATCATAGACTTGCAGTAGAAAAAAAAAATATTTCCAGTATTCAATCATTTAATTTAAAATGAAGATTTTTGAAGGCAGATATTAGAATATATATGGCATATATATATATATATATATTTATACCATTCTATTTTTTCCAAAGTCCTTGTATGAGTTTGGTATTTCTTACTAATTTTTAATATATTTGTAAGCATATGGGCTTCAAAATCAGACCGACCTTTGTTCAAGTTTCAATTCTGTCACTTATGAGCTGGGTGACTTTGTACAGGTTACTTAACCTACTTAACGACTGTCTCCTTGACTGTAAAATAGACTATAAATATTCTTACCTCATAGAGTTACTATATGGAGATTGAAATTATACAATTCACATTGAGTACAGTGTCACATAATAATCATTTCATGAAGGTTATTTTTGTCTTTACCATCATCTTCATCATTGTTCTTATAAGTGCAACTGCTAGTCTTTATTCCATGGATAAGGACACTCTTTACTAAGTAGGTGACATCCTGAGGTTGCCACAACAAATGACAACCTTCTGGCCCTAGAAAAAGCTTCCAGATTCTTCACCCAAACAGAATCCCTTCTCAGGCCTTAGTGTCCCATTCGACACTGTAGAATCCAACCCAACCTGCCTCTCAAAACTGTCACCATTTTGGCTCCTCCTGACTTGTGTCCTCTACCATGGAGTTTGTCAGTAACAACTCAAGTCAGCTTATAGCATCAAGTTGCATAAACAGTGCAGGAGTATGCTGCCTGAATGGTTATTGCTTTTGTTTGTTTTTTCCTTTTCTTGTTAATATACCTAATTTTAAAAAGAGAGATTCGGAAAATGCTTCACACTGCAATCCACAAAGAAATATAAAAACTAAGAGAAAAGAATGAAGAAAGTTCACTACTATGCTCTATTATGATGATGATGATGATGATGATGATGATGATGATGATGATGATGTCTGGATTTCACTATGACACCCAGACTGGAGTGCAGAGACACAATCATGGCTCATCACAGCCTTGACCTCCTTGGCTCAGGCTGTCATTCTGCCTTAACCTCCTGTAGTCCTGTAACTGGGACTACAGGAACACGCCACCACACCCAGCCAATCTTTTTTATTTTTGCAGAGATGAGGTCTCACTATGTTTCCTAGGCTGGTCTCAAACTCCTGGGCTCAAGCAGTCCTCTTGCCTTGGTCACCCAAAGTGCTGGGATTACAAATATGAACAACTGCATCCGGCCAGGACCTCCATTTTCGTATTTACCAGAGTGTATGCGTAATTTCAGAATTCTCTCTCTCCTTTTTAAATAAGCTTCTTTCAGGCCTCATACAATATAACAGAAATACCTTAAATTTCCTTTCCCTTTAAATAAGTCAGGAATTCTCTTAGGAATTAATCTCTCAGGATGGATAAACCAGTTCAACTGAAATTCAAGCTGACCCAGATTCACACTTTAACACAAAATTTCAAACTTTTGAGATCAAAGAAAAATTGAAATCATTTATTATTATGTTATTTTGTTGGTGTTATTTTACAGTCCATATATTCTACCAAGGATAAAGGCTTTTGAGTAGGAGAGAGTTAGCTCAAAAGATATTTCTGGGTAGGCTGAAATCAGGAAATTGAGGACATTTTGCAGGAAAGCAGGTACTTGAAATAAGACCCAAAATAAAGTTTAAAGAGGTTTACAAGTCATTTTCCCTGGGTTTTATTGGTACTTGTTCTGTAATGAAGGTGACCTTATCCAACACTGGAGATTTAAATGCACATTAAATTTGGGAAGTGCTGTTAGAATATAAGACAAAAGTTCAAATTGATATAGAGATCAGGCCGCTTGTGTGCTGGGTGACCTGGCCACTTGAGTTAGTTTAGAGTGTAAAATGTGCTTGACTTGTACATAATGTAGTTTCAAAAAAATTCATGTGAAAGTCCTTTTTAATGCCCAAAGTTCTTTATTGAGATCCAGTTAGGTATAATACTCTCCTTAGATTCACAAAGAAGGGGAGGAAATTTTGCTAGTAGGTTGATTACACTCATTTAGAATCCCAAGTTTCTCTCAGGGTCTAAAATCCAATTTACTCATTCAGTCATTCCACAAACATTCATTAAGCTTTGATTTGAGTCAGTCTCAGAATTTAGCAGATCAAATTCCTTGAGTAACTAAATGTAAAGGAATAGAAATAGTTTGATAAGTCACATTGTAAGAATAAGTAAATTCTTTGTGTACTTATGCCACCAAAAGCTGTGCCTAAGTTTGCATTTTCATTGCAGGTAAATAAAAATTTTGTTAGGTGGTTCAAAACATAAACCCACAGTAATTGTTTAGGAATAGGAGGGGAAAATCATCTGAGAAAGTTCTGCTTGAAGCTTTTTTCTTGAATGACAGAGGTTAGCCTCTATTCTCTGAAGTTTAAAAGAAAAAGATAGATCATGATTTTTCAATTAAAGAATAAATTTTGGGGGCAAGCGCATTGGCTCACACCTGTAATCCCAACATTTTGGGAGGTCGAGACAGGAGGATTGCTTGAGTTCAAGACCAGGCTGGGCAACAGTGAGACTCTCTACAGAAAGTTTCAAAATTAGCTGGGCATGGTGGCACACACTTGTAGTTTCAGCTACTTGGGAGGCTGAGGTGGAAGGATTACCTGAGCCCTGGAAGTTGAGGTTGAGATGAGCCATGATTGTGTCACTGCACTCCAGTCTGGGAGACACAGTGAGACCATGACTCAAAAATAAAAATAATTAAAAAAATAAATAAGTAAATGTCTGAACAGATGGACTCACCATGGAATTCCTTTTCAATGTACCATGTTCATGGAAACTGACATCACCCACCCAGGATAACCATGTTTCATAGGAGGCACACATACTGAGTATGATTCCAATGCAGTGCAGTCTTTAAGCACAGAAACAAATGCGTCTTAAGTTATGACTGAGAGGTCTACTAAGAAGAAACTAGATATAAACAGTTTACATTATTCAAGGCAACTTTTTTGTAAGCTAGACATAAAAGCCAGTGCGTAGTAGGTATAAAAGGTGATGACACAACATATTTGAATAGAACCCAGAATCTCCAAAATTCTGATTTCCTTGTTTCTGCACAGTTAAACCTGCAACACTGAACAAGCGGTTCACTTCTAACCATGTCAATCTGCTTACTGTCTGAAATAAGCATATTTCTTTTTCTTTTTTATTTTAGACTCAAGGTGATCATGTACAGGTTTGTTACATGGGTTATATTGTGTGATGGTGAAGTTTGGGCTTCAATTGAGCCCGTCACCCAGGTGATTGAGCGTGGTACCCAAGAGGTGGTTTTTCAACCCTTATTCCCTCCCTTCCCTACCCCTAGGGGTCCCCAGTATCTGTTGTCCCCATCCTTATGCCTGTGTGTGTTCAGTGTTTAGCTCCCACTTATAAGCGAGACCACATGGTATTTGGTTTTCTGTTTTTGTGATAATTCACTTAGAATGATGGCCTCCAGCTACATCCACATTGCTGCAAAGGACATGATTTTGTTCTTTGTTATAACTGCGTAGTAAGGAATAAGTGTATTTCTTTAGAAACTTGAAATAGTCTTAAGTTGAATTAAGGTTCATCTTCTAAACAATATAGTTTCCGTTAGACTTCAGAAGCTAAAAGAAAAATGATTTCTCTTACTGAGTCACTTGAACACTATTTTCTTTGAGTAATGTATTACCTGTGGACTTTTGGGCAATTGTCATTTTTACTTCTAGATATCTTCTCAAGGGCTGGGGTATTTCTCCTACCTTTACTGTATCTCCCCCGCCCCCATGGTCAGTGCCAGGGAACAAGTTAATGTCACATTGTCTTCAGCAAGTGCATTCACTGTACCAGAACACTTACCTCCTTGGGTTATGACTGGATGCCTGGCTGCTTCTCTGGAGCCAAGGTTAATGCATTTTTCCATGTCTACTAAAACTTAAAACAATACCTGGCCCCAAGCCAGTGCTCAACAAACATTGGTTAAATGGAGGTCACACATAACTATTTGTTTATTGGAACCAAACATAGATGACTTTTACGGAGATACTCATTGAGCACATCTTTAGGTTGCTGTGATTAGTCTATTTCTACAAGATTAAAACATCCAAATAGGAAAAGGCAGGAATACCTAATTCGGTTTGCAGTCACGTGAAAAATGAAAGCAAGAACATCACCTAACTTCCTTTCATCTTTGGACAGATGAGGAAACTGAGGCTTCAGAGAGGCCAAAAGATGTCACAAGGTCATTCAGGCCAGACTGAATCAATACCCGGGGTTCAAGACCCTGTTCCTCACCTCCTCTGAATGCCAAGCTGGTCCATCCAGCAGCATAGGGCTCCGTGAGGTGACCGGTGTGCCCTTCAGACTCAACTTGGCCCCCCACCAGCTTTCCCTGACTTCCCCATCAACAACCCAGTCACCAAAAATCTTGGAGTCATCCGTGGTTACTCTAACCTCCACACCCCGTATCCAGCATACCAGCAAGCCTCTTACTTCTGCTCACACAACTCGCCCCAAATTTGGACACCTCTCACCTATTTGGTCCAAGCTGGCTGGGCTTCATTTACCTCCTCTCTGGTCTCCATCCCTGCTTCCATTCCTGCCCTTCAGGTCATTCTCAGCAGGCAGAGCCTCGGTTCCACATGGAAATCAGATCATATTATTTCTCCTACTTAGTGTCCTCCTCCTGACTCCCCACGCCTCCTCCAATGTTTTTACATTTCATGTAGAATCCAAAATTCATGCTATAGATGACAACACTTTATGTAATTGAGATTTTCAAAGTGAGTAGAGAGTGTCCTACATTATGACCTTGAACAAGGAAACTATGCCAATAGATGTCCTCAATATACACTATTAACTCCTTGGGGATGAGACTGTACCTATGCATCTTTAAACCCTCAGGATCTGGCACAGTCTTGGGATCAAATTGGGACTCAGTACATGCTTGGGCATGGAATGGTACATGGCAAAGTCATGGCTTATCCATGAAAGGTGTGATCACACAGTGTTATAGCAGTGCCAAACTAACTGTATGTAGCTTCTTCTCCTGGTTACTCTGAGCCCACACTGAGCTGTTTGGAAGAGAATAGTGGGAGAGGGGCCATCAACAGAAAATAGGACGGTTTTTTCCAGTTCCCCAGCAAAGGACAGAACTGTCATTCAATGCCTCCCTCCAAAACCCAGTCTAGTGAAAAGTTTTGAAATGCAGTCCTTGTCTTCCAGCCCCTGAAACCTCTCAGATGTGAACACCATGGTACGATAACCTCATTACTTTTCTGTAGACTCTCTTACACAGTGCCCTCTGGAGCAGCCTTCTGGAGGTGTTAAGTATTGTTAGCCCACTGCAAAGTAGAGAACTGAGTTTCAAAAAAGATTCAAGCACCCTAGCGGGATTGCAAGCAGGTGAGGGTGCAGGTTTCCGACACTTCACACCTGGCAAGACCCTGCTATCTGTTTGTTTGTTTATCTTGTCCCTTCCTTACCTCCTCCCTCTACACAGTTGTTCCCCAGAGTGGCTGCTATCGTGGTACTTTTTCAGAAACTTAATTTCAAGCTATCCCCTGAGATAGCGGGTGATACCCCAGGCCAGTGCATCACGGCAGCTTTTTAAGAGCAGGCATTACACCTCATAACATCTGTCTGCCCTAATCTTTTCATCAAAGCTTTTAACAAGCTACCACCACACACAATCCTTTCTCAATGGTTGGAAAATATTTCCGGAACGATATTCAAGCACTCCATTTTCCTGTCAGAAAAGTAATTGTGACTGGCCGATAAACCGGTATGAAAAATCAAATTTAAATGAGCCAAATTTAAATTTATAAGAGCCTCATTTAACATGCAATTAATTTTACGCCTATAATAAAAAAGAGTAAAACCTCTGGGCTCCCTGAAGAATTAAAGAGGCTGATAAGGAAGCACTGTGCCTCGTGGAAATGAGATAACGAGATTCTTGAGCACCGCCATCCTTTTTGGTTACATAATGTTATATACAATACATTCTATTTCAGGGAAGTTTTAATTTTACTGAAATTAATTATTTTTCTCTGAGTGCTCATTGGAATGTGACCAAATGGTTAGGACTGAAACACAGGCTGTGAGTTCCAGTTTCTTTTTTGAGTTCTCATTCTCTCCTTTATATTACCTCTTAAGTCTTACGACTTCTGGTGTTTTCGTTTCTGCCCCCAAAGAATGGGAAATAATAGAAATGGTCAGAGCGCAGCTATATTTTATGTCGCTTAAACTTTGTACCAATGAGCAAAATGTTGAGCTAAGTCTTCATTGGCTAACACCTTTCCATTACTATTAAAACCAATGTTGACTGGGCCTGTGGCTCACATCTGTAATTTCAGCACTTTGGGAGGCCGAGGCAAGAGGATTGCTTGAGCCCAGGAGTTTGAGACAAGCCTATGCAACATAGCAAGACCTTGTCTTTACGAAAAATCAAAAAATTAGCCAGACATGGTGGCATGTGCCTGTAGTCTCAGCTACTTGGGAGGCTGAAGTGGAAGGATTGCCTGAGCCCAGAAAGTCAAGGGCCATGATTACGACACCGCACTCCAGCCTAGACAACAGAGTGAGACCCAAACTCAAAAAAAAAAAAAAAAGCAATTGAATTGAAACCAACGTGTACATTTTCAGATGGGGTTAAAGCAGTCATTTATTTCTGATTTATACCATTTTAATGAGTTTGTCCACCATAAACCCATTAAATAATTCTAAACATAAACATTAGTTTGCATTCTTCAAGAAGAAAAAATAAACTGTTGGCGAGATGATGCTTCTTATTTTAAATTTTGCTTCTGGATAATGCTACACACGAGTCACTGTGAAAGAGCATCACTAAGCATGTATTTTCTGGTGAGAGTGCTAATATTACTGAAAAAATTCTAAGACTTTTTTTGTTGGGGGACAAAGTCAGCCTTTGATATATTTTTAAACTTTCCAGGGGCCAATAAACACATTTATATTCAATGTACTTTGAAAACTAATCTGATGCCATTTTTTAAAAAGTGAATTCTTGAAGGAAACCAAACTCCAACTTTCTGTCTTAGCATTCATATTTGAACGTTTCGGGTTTTTTCTGCTTCTGCTCCCAGGATTGAAGGGTTCCCTCCAGAGGCTGCAGCTTGAGTACGTGGATGTGGTCTTTGCAAATCGACCGGACAGCAACACCCCCATGGAAGGTGAGTGAAGAAATTTTATTAAAAAATCTAGAATCATTTGTTTAAATTTATTGTCACACTTATTTATTTATTTATTTATTTTCTCAAGTCAGAGTTTCACTCTGTCACCCAGGCTGGAGTGCAGCGACATTATCATGGCTCACCTCAGCCTCGACCTCCTTGGTTCAGGTGATCCTTCTACCTCAGCCTCCTGAGTGCTGGGACTAGAGGACTAATTTCTCATTTTTTGCAGAGACAAGGTCTCACTGTGTTGCCCAGGCTGGTCTCAAGTTTCTTGGCTCAAGCGATTCTCCTGCCTCAGCCTCCCAAAGTGCTAGGATTATAGGCATGAGCCACCATACCCGGCTAAGACTCTAGAATTTATTGATGCCAGCCTGAGGACTTATTCCACTCACAGTAGAAAATGAAATATATGCAGACAGATATGATTGAATCTGAAAAATAAAAACCTTTCTGATTGATGCCTTCCAGTTTCAGTATGTCCCCATAAACCACTGCTCTGCACGCTGCATCTTCTTTTTGTTTTTTTAAGCAGTTGAAGGCATTGAGTTTGCGGTTGCTGCTACCTTTTTCAAGGTTTATTTCATTTTTGTGATTCCATCAACTAAAACAATAAAATTAACTGGAGGGGGAGTTTATAGCCCGGTCATCATTATTTCGGAGTGGGTGCTCTGAGGGTCTTCCTGTTTTATAATGATTCTGAGTCTGACTAGTTTCCAGCCTGCACTGACAAGTGCTCCGTAGTACCGTGGGTAGAGTTTCCCCAGAAGCACTACCTCGAAATAAGACTTCATTGCTGTTTGGGTTTTGATCCTCAAGGAACTGCAACATTTCATTTCCTTTCTGTCACAACTGTTTGAGAACCATAGTTGAAGTTTCTTCCTGTGGACATTTTCAGAGCATTCCTAAAACCAGATTTTCTTCAACGTACATTTATTTGGGGGGTTGGCCTAAGACGTTTGAGAAAGAGGATAGTTTGGGAGGACAAATTAAAAAGAATGTTCCTGTCAATTGGAGTTTGCAGTCATATGGATTATCACTTACCTGAGGCGACAGAGGATGAAGCTATTTGGGGAAAAGAGGGAAAAAAAGGAATGTTCTGGTTATTTGAGCTTTACCATATGATATGCGGAACCATGTTCAAAGAATTAGAATAGTGTAATCCACTTTGTCCTTGATGGTTCAAAAGACCGGGTCTTATAATAAATCAGGTTCTGTGAAAATTTATCCCTTTTTTTTTCAATTGAAAGGGTACGTTATTTGTTTTTAATTTTAGATTTGGGCGTACATGTGCAAGTTTGTTACATAGGTATATTGTGTGACAGTGAGGCTTGGGCTTCTATTGAGTCGTCCCCCAGGTGGTGGACATGGAACCCAATGGATGATTTTTCAACCCTTACCTCCTCAGGTGTATTCAGTGTTTAGCTCCCACTTATAAGTGAGAAAATGCGAGGTTCAGTCTTCTATCTCTGTGATCATTTGCGTAGAATGACTGTCTTTTCTTGCTGCAGGGTTGTAGAAATGTTCAGAAGCAATGGAAAGGTAGAAATGGTTGAAGTACTATGCATTTGTCTAGGTTGCATTTCTGACCATAAAAATAGAATGCTATGGAAATTACTTTCCTTTCCATTTATCTCTTTCTTAACTACAGAGACATATCAAAAGTATATATATTTTTACATCTAATTTTCTTCTAGAGTTTTCTGTCTTCTTGATTCTAGGTAGATTAGAATGATCATGCAGTATCAGTGTTGGAAATGACCCATGGAAATGATGTAAAACTGCAAAATTTTGCCAAAGCAAATTACAAACATTTTGTTAGTATAAGAAGTGTTCATTGCAAGAATAATATGATCTCATACAATTCTCAATGACACATTGAAACAGAGCACTCAAGCTATTTAGTCAGCAAATGCATCAAATAAAATGTCATTTAGTGAGGTCTAAGAAAGACTGAAATTGCACCACATATTAAGTGCCTCATGACTATCCTCTTTGGGACAGTGTTCTTTGCAACTGTACCATGTACAGGTAGCAGAACATCTGAGATTTTTTTAGGATTTTTTCCCCATTCTATCCCTACTACATATTCCTATTTTTGGGATATATTATAGGAGTCTCTCAAGTAGAAAATGTAATTTGCATTATATGTATAGAAGAAGGAAATTCCCAATTAAGAGCCAAGCTGTGTGACGCTAACAAGATAATGATATCTCTTGTATCAATACTGATTACGTGTTGAAATTTGCTAAAAGGAAGCTTTAAAAAAATAGCTACTGCCCGATGGAGTTTGTAAATTCAGCATTGTTGGAATCAAAAATTTACATTTTCCCTAAATTTCTTATATAAAATTCCCAAAGTGGAATAAGAAGCTATTTTATCATGAGTCATTGTCTAAGTTCAGCAGTATAATGAAGGGTGTCAAACAATGGGGATTTGCCACTTAATAAGGTCAAGGAACGTTTCACTTCGTAGCTCAGCAGCAATCAACCACCTCATGCTAGGATGTAGCCTGCACTCCTCACCCCCATCCAGGGGAGACCCACTCCTACCAGGCCCACCAAGCTCTGAGCAGCCATAAAGAAGGACAAAATTATGAACTTCGCAGCAACTTGGATGGACTTAGAGGCTATAATACCCAGTGATCTATCACAGAAACAAAGAACTGAGTACCACATGTTCTCACTCATAAGCGGACCCTGAACAATTATCATAATACTACAAGAAAGGGACTGGCAGTAGTGGGAAACTGCCGGGGGCTGGGGGGAGGGGCACACTTCCTCACTAAGGGTACCAGATCTCAAGCCAGGCGAACTGGAGACCAAAGTGAGTCCCAAACTTTACCTGTATGATGACCATTTGTATAACTAACCCTGAATTGTACCCCACATCTTTAAAATAAACATAAAAAATAAAATAAAATACAAGTTCCGAGGCTTGTTCCTCTGGGAGGACTTAGCAGGGACGTTCCACAGGCAATTCCTTCTGAAGGACTTCTCCAGGCCCAAATAGCCCCCATGTGAGTTTTTTCCCCACTTTCAGAAAATGTTTTGATGTTATTGTTATTTGGTTTTTTGAGTTGGGGGTCTCACTGTGCTGCCCAGGCTGGAGTGCAGTGGCATGATCAGGCCTCACTACAGCCTTGACCTCCTCGGCTCAGGCAATCTTCCTACCTTAGCCTCCTGAGTAGCTGGGACATTTGTGTGCCTCCATGCCCAGCTCATTTTTAATTTTTTTTGTAGAGACGAGATCTTGCTATGTTATCTAAGCTAGTCTCAAACTCCTAGGCTCGAGCAATCCTCCCACCTCAGTCTCCCAAATTGCTGGGATTACAAGCATGAGCCACCACACCCAGCACTTTCAGAAAATGTTTATCTTCAAACTATATCTACTCATTTGTTCCAAGGGGAGCCTGTGAAAAGGCCAGAGTTTGATACCAGTCTCTGGAAACATATTCTCTATATTCAGGCTTTTCTGCCTTACTGTAACAGAGCAAAAGACTGATCTGGAAATAGAAAAAACAGGAGTTAAAGAATTGCCAGATGGACTTGGGTGCATTTGATCCTCTAAAAACTGGGGAGAAATGGCATCTGAGCGACTTCTGGATTCCATGTTGTTAAGATTCACTTTTGTAATGATTTTGTAAACTGTATGTGTGTGTGCATGAATGAAAAAGTTGTGAATATGTGTATATATGTGAATGAACATATATAATGGGATCCACCTTAGGAGGGCTATTAGTGTTTTTAAAAATAATACATAAGGTATTATGTATAATCACCCTGGAAAACTCTACAGTTACTCTTTGTTAGCCAATGTTATTCTATAGGCTTTCATTAATTATTCAATTTCTTCTTCACATATAGTGAAAAAATCATCACCAGATAACTGTCTGACCTCATTTTTTTGTTGTTTTTTGGTAATGGCAGGAAAATCTTTAATACCATTTACATACGTTTCTTGTTTCGGTAACTCATATTTTCTGTTTTAGGTTCAATTACATTTATTTCTGTTCAGTATAAGTGACACAACAGTGATTACAAAGCATATATTGTTGAATTTTGTACACTAAATCTATATATATTAAAACTATAGTCTATCATCCCATCCCTCTGAGAGGCCAAGGCAGAAGGATTGCTTAAACCCAGGAGATCAAAACCAGCTTGGGCAACATATTGAGGCCTCATCTCTACAAAAGAATAAAAAACTTAGCTGGGTGACCCTGTCTAAAAACAACAACAAAACAACAAAAACCATAAAACACCAAAACTTATAGACATCTAGCATTTGTAGATTATTTTTATTGGTTCAACCATTCCTTGTCACCTCCATGGTTCCACAATGCATGCTAACATACTTGTGCTGAGGCAGCTATTTTAAACCCAGGGGACCAATGAGCCCAGCCCAACTCAGTACTAGCTTGCCTCCATGACTAATTGATTATCAGGTAGAGTGGAATTCAAGAACTGGGGCCACCATGCAAATATCAGGGGTTACATGTATGCCCACAATGGGTATCTCTAAGACACATTTTAAACACCTTCCATTTTATTTTATTTTACTTTATTTTTTGAGTCAGGGTCTCACTCTGTTGCCCAGGCTAGAGTGCAGTGGCACAATCTCGGCCCACCGCAGCCTTTGCCTCCTGGGTTCAGGCGATCCTTCTACCTCAGCCTCCTGAGTTAACTGGTACTACAGGCGCACCACCATGCCTGGCTATTTTTTTTTTACTTTTTTGTGGAAACAAGGTCTCCCTATGTTGCCTAGGCTAGTCTTGAGCACCTGGGTTCAATTAATCCTCCTGCCTTGGCCTCCCACCGTGCTGATATTACAGGCATGAACCACCACCACTACAGGCATGGTCACATCTTCCATTTAAATGTTATTAAAATACAAACTGCATTTATGTTATTTGTACCATGAAAAGAATGTTAATTGGGAGCATTTTAAAAATAGGCCAACATGAGTTTTAACCAGTTTCTACATGTCGTATAGCAACCAATTGTGCCAGAAAAAGTTTAACTGCAGCATCTTCATAATATATTGGCATCATATATCCAATTAGTTTTTGCCTTCCCTTCATCCTCTCACTCATAAATGGACCCTGAACAATTATTGCAATACTATAAGAAAGGGATTGGCAGTGGTGCGACACTGCCAGGGGAGGGGAGGGGTCACATAACATCAATAAGAGTACCTGATCTCAAACCAGGCAAAGTGGGGACCAAAGGGAGGCCCAAACTTTACCTGTACGATGACCACTTATGTACCTAACCCTGAATTGTACTCCATATCTTTAAAATAAATTTTAAAAGAAAAAGAAAGAAATTCAATAGATACAGGCCAGGCACGGTGGCTCACACTGTAATCCCAGCACTTTGGGAAGCCGAGGTGGGAGGATCACCTGAGACCAGGAGTTCAAGACCAGCCTGAGCAACACATTGAGACCCTGTCTCTAAAAAATAAAAGAAAGATTTTAAAAAAGAAAATCAAGAGACACAAAGCGAGTCCTCTCCAAAGAATGGCTGTAAATTCCATATGTGCAGTCCATGGAAAGAAGGGTGAGACGCTTCATCCGCCATCTGCAACCCTATGGAGACATTTTAGGGCTGTGGGAAGATGTTCCTGAAGGTAGAGGGGAACTTGTATACTTTTTCCTCTGTCCCTCTTGTTTATTTTTTCTGGTTCACCTAGTAGTAAGTCATTTTTCTTTCGCAGCATCTGCCATGCCATCTGTCTCTGCTACAATATCTGGCAACCACGGCGTGTTTTCTAGTCCTAGAAAAAATCAGCCCCACATCCCATTTCTTCTTTCTTATGACGCTGTGTTCCTTCCCGGAGAGTTGCTGACAGTTTCTTGTGCTCTGTGAAACTCCTATTCTTAATCCCCTCACCTCTACAAATCCCCAACATGTGTTTCAAAATCTTCTTCTAAACTCATGAGATTAAAAAAAAAAAGAGTCAGGCCAACATAAATTGTGCTGGACATGGGTAGACACAGAGCGTTTGTGTGTCTGAGGACCTGTACTGGGAGGTTTTTGGTTTGGTTTTCTGTCATTTCCAAACACCAGGCTAATATTTCTATCTCTGCCTCCTCTCTGCTGTGGGAAGAAGTGATTAAGCCTGACTGTGGTCATGAAAGGTGGGTGCAAGCCCGTACCACTTGGGAACAACAGGAAAAAGAGGGACACATTTTAGCTTATATAGCTTTTTATTTTATTTTATTATTTTCTTTTTAAAATTTTTTGATTCAGGGTCTCTCACTCTGTCGCCCAGGCTGGAGTGCAGTGACACAATCATGGTTCACCGCAGCCTCAACCACCTGGGCTCAGGCAATCATTTCACTTCAGCCTCCCAAGTAGCTGGGACTACAGGCATGTACCACCATACCAGGTGACTTTTTTGAAGAGACTAGGTCTTGCTATGTTGCCTAGGCTGGTCTCAAACTTTTAGGCTCAAGAAATTCTCTCACCTTGGCTTTCCAAAGTGCTGGGATTACAGGCGTAAGCCACTGTGCCCAGTCATTATATAGTTTTTTAAGAAGGAAAGAAAAAAGCCCACTAACCTGTTAATCTGAGAATATGATTTTTTAATTAAATTAAATTTTAGTTAATGTTTAATTTAAAAAGCACTTGGAATTGAGTCTTCTTCCTTCTTTCATTTAGAGCTTTTTGCCAAATCTGGTTAATTTTATAGAATTCCTGAGTCATTAAATATTATTTCCATACTAATTACTGTTCAAGCTATTTATTTTTTCCTACTGGCAGACCAGTGAAGACATAAATCAGCTCTGCAGCCCAGATGTCTTAATTTCAAAAAAGAAAGGGAAGACCAAAGTTAGCTTCACTCATTCCCACAATATCATCATGTCAAATAATCCATTCTGCAGTATCTACTTTTTTCTAAGCCATCTTTTTTAGCATTGTCATGTGCAAGCAGGAATCTATGGATATTCAGGAATCTAGGATATCCAGAGACAACCTGGAAATGTCAGAAAGCAGAAAACATTGCAGCATCCCAAATTTTCTACATTTCATCAGTTCTAAAATACTGGACTTAGACGTTTAACTTCCCAAGTAAAGTTTTCAGAACAAAAATGTAACCACCTAAAATCTAGAAATATCATTTAACCACAGTGGATTAGCCTTTCCACCTTTATCTTTTATTTTTATTATCTTTCCTAAAAGGTACCCTCTACCTATCCCCCAAAACATAATAATAACAGGAAGAAATCTTCCACAAATAGTGTACTACCACTGTTCACTGGAAATATAATGCAAACCACATATGTAGTTTAAATGTTCCATTAGCCACATTTAAAAAGTTAAAAGAAACAGGCAAGATTAATTATAATATATTTTATGTAACCCAAAATTACCATTTCAACATGTAATCAATACCAAAAAAATGCTAATAGGACTTTTTAACATTCTTTTTATTTTTCCTACTAAGTCTTTGAAATAAGTTGTGTGCACCTTAATTAGAGCCAGCCACATTTCAAGTGCTCTCAATAGCCACATGTAGCTAGGAGCTACCCTACTTGACCACACAGGTCTATAAACTCTATTTCTAGCCCCAGGAACATAGTAGGTATTCAATAACCATTTATTGAATGGATAGATAGATGGTTGATTGGATAAATGAGTGAATAAGTGTTTGAGCGATTGAAAGAGTGAATGAATAGATCCAATTTCATTTTTCCCCATTGAAAAGCTGTCTTGGTTTTCTAACATCCATAAACATTCTGGTGCCTGCACCTAGTTCAACATATTTCAAAGGTGATATGAAGGAGAAGTTATTGACAAACAGGCCCAGGACACTCTTACCTACTGTTGTCTGCCTCAACAGTAGCATCTGGGCACTGCATCTCTCTCTCTCTAGAAATCTGATTGATATCTACAAGAGCAGAAATGCATGAAGGGAAGATTGTTTGGCAGTGCTGTTGCCCCTGAAGACTACTTTATCAAATTAAAATTATTTAATGCATTTCATTTATGAGCCTGGCCGGGATGCTCCCAAGGGCCCCTGGTGGACATCAGATCAATTTAACCTCCTGCCTTGAAAGGCTGTGACAGCTGTGTTTTCAAGAAATTAATTTGGAGAAAATGGTTTTCATATCCAAGAAGATGAGCCAAACCCTACCAAGCTTGTAGCCAAGAAAAAAATTGTGTTTCAATTTTAATAAAGCAGCTTTGTTTCCATTTTAACCATAAATTCACCGAACATTTTACAGTTGACACTTTAGACCTATTCAGCTGATGTTTTATCCTTTCCAAATCTTTTGTGACAAAATCATGTCATAAAAAGAGAAATTTGCTTCATCCTTCCTAAAAAATAGCAATAGGGATGGCTGGGTTCACTTCAGGTTCTGCCAATTTCTACTTCACCTTCTTAGGAAATCGCGTGTTTCTGTTTATTGTGTTCTTCACAGGAACAGCATTCCCGCAGAGTGGACTGAGTCATTAGATGACACAACTTCAAACTCTGGCTTTGCAACCTATCAGGTTGTATACTTGGGGCAAGTTACTATCAGTTTCCTCACCTGAAAGTGGAGGTAACACGAAAAGCACCCTCGTAATGAGTTAGCAGTGTGGATACTGCACCTCACTCATAGCCAGGGCAAACAAACATAAACCCCATTTCTAGAATGTTCCATAGTAATGCATATACAAATAAAACTTCCTTTTCTCTGGCTCTCTTCTCAGAAGTAACCATGAGAGAAGTCCAAGGCCCTGAACTTACATATGATGAAAATCAAATGGAGGTAGCCAAGCTGCAGGGTTGACCAGGGTCTGTGGTGAGGTCATGTAAGAATCAAGCCATGGAGTTGGCAACAGAATTTTCTCCTAGCCCACTTTTTCTCCTTGGAATTTTGGTCTGAAATCCTTCAAGCCCCTTACATTTACTTAATCACAAATGTTCCGAGGTTAATCTATTCAGCCTGAAGGGACATCTTGTGCCATGACTTTGGCTTCAAAGTTGCCTCTGGAAAACAATTCAATAATAGAATTAACTGATTCACTCAGTTGCTATTCACTGAATATCACCTATGTGTCAGCTGGGTGTGATGGTTCACTCCTGTTTTCCCAGTACTTCAGAAGGCTGAGGCAGGAGGATCACTTGAGTCCAGGAATTTGAGACCAGCCTGGGTAGCATAGCGAGACCTCATCTCTACAAAAATTAAAAAAAAAAGAAAAATCAAAAAATTAGCTAGGTGTGGTGGCACATGCTTATAGTCCCAGCTACTTGGGAGACTGAGACAGAAGGATCACCTGAGCCGGGAAGGTTGAGGCTGTGGTGAGCCATGATCATGCCACTGCATTCCAGCCTGGGCAACGAGTGAGATCCTGACTCAAAAACAAACAAACAAAAACTCAAAAAACTATATGCCAAGCACTGTTCTAGGCACCGAGAGAAGCAGAAGTTCATCAATCAGGCAAAAATCCCACACTTACAGAAATTACATTCTTGTTGGAGAGACAGATAACAAGTTAGTAAGAAAATTACCATGTAATCCCAGCACTTTGGGAGGCGGAGGTGAGAGAATTGCCTGAGTCCAGGGGTTTGAGACCAGCCTGGGCAACTTGGTGAGACCTCGTCTCTACAATACATCAAAAAATTAGCTGGGCATGCTGGCACTTGCCTGTTGTTCCAGCTGTTTGGAGGGTTGAGGCTGAAGGATCACCTGAGCCCAGCAGGTTGAGGTTGCAGTGGCTGTGAGCGTGCCACTGCACTCCAGCCTGAGCAACAGAGTGAGACTCCTACTCAAAAAAAGAAAAAAAGAAAGTTACACTAGATGGTGGTAATAGAATGGAGGAAAAAATTAATCCTGGGAGGGCGATAAGAAGTTACAGGGGGTAGATTTTAAATAGAATGATCAATAAAGGTCTAACTGAGGAGAAAATGAGGAAGTGTGGCTTTAGAGTCAGATAGACCCTAATTCATATCCTCTTTCTGTTACTGCTTAATTGTGCTTAGACAAGTTATTGAACCTCTCTTGTCTTGTGTTTTCTTATCTGTAAAATGCAGGTAATAATGTCTACTTTATTCGGTTATTATGAGGAGTATTTGAGATAATATATGCCAAACACTTAGAATGTTGCCTAGTAACTACTCAAAATTTAGAGCTGTCATCTTTGTTACTGTTATTGTTTGCATAACACTGCTGTAAATTTTTCATGTAGAAAATTACCTTATGCAATGGTAGTCTCCAAGTCGACTAGGTTATCCTAGATGTCTCAAAAAAGAAGAACTCACACAACAAATTAACTTGTGTGAATCATATGGTTTAACCAAAACGATTAAAATGCATCATGAGAAGAAAGGGAGAAAAGACGGAAGCAGTTACAACAATCAGAAGATACACTGGTAGAAGGATCTAGCTACCTACATCTTGGGGTTTCCGGTGCTGATGTGATCTCTCCCTCCCTCCCTCCCTCCCTCCCTCCCTTCCTCCCTCCCTCCCTTCCTCCCTCCCCTACTCCTTCCCTCCCTCCCTCTCTCTCTCTCTCTCTCTCCTCTCTCTCTCTGTCTTTCTCTGTCACATTGATCTTCCTTATGGTGGTGAGATTATCAGGGTCAGATCTGAGGCTTGAGCAAGGGGACTCTGCAGACAGAAGGTACCTGGGTCAGTGGGACATTTACTCTATCAGAAAGACTCCAGGACAAGGCCACATGGCCATTAGCTGTAGTTCATCAGTTGACCTGCAAATGGCTAAGGACTATTTGCATTTTTTGCATGGAGGATTTTTGAAGCTAGAATGGGGGTGACCAAAGGGTGGCTGATTTAAGACCTCATTTAAGTCCTCATATATTTTACGTACATTTAGTGTATTTCAGCTGTTTGGTGTTGTGTGCATTTAATGGATATGTTGTGAATATCACAGCCTTCCATTCCTCCCTGTCTGTTCGGCACACACATTCTCCACATTTTCTGGGCTACCATGACTCCAGGGTTGCTAATCCACTTCATTTTACCACGCCCATTATGTAAATTCTGCCTGTGTCTCACAAGCTACTTGCTTCTCCACCCAGTTTCTTTGTTTCTCTCACTTTCTTGAGCAGAACGGAATGATCCTGAGCTACACAGCAAAGGCACATTACAGAGTTCATCACCCCTAGCTGCTGACATGCTGCCTTGGGTCTAAAGAGTTGTCTAGACCTGTTGAGCAATTTCTAGCATTCACAGAGGCCCACAAAGTTCCGAATGTGGATCACTCTGATATGCATCTATCGGGAGCACAGCCTTAGTTGACAAATGATCTTTTTCAACTGGGTTCCACAGAGAAAACAGGAGTTTTAGAAAAATTACCTCTGCTAGAACATACTGAGAAGTTAAGATTGCCAAAGTTGTAGAATATATGTGATGAACTGGCTTTAAAAACTATACTCCAAAAAACAATGTGTACTTATCTGGTGCTTTATTTTGTGCTTTCTTTTTGAAATCACAGATTCCCAACCTCATGGTTGGACAGGCAGACCTAGAGAAGGTTATGCTTAAATTCTATGAAGTGTAGCTTCTTCCTCTGTCCCCTCCCCGCTTCTTTCTTTCCTCTCTCTCTCCCTTTCTCCCTTTCTCTCTCTCTCTCTCTCTCTCTCTCTCTCTCTCTCTCTCTCTCTCTCTCCCTCTTCTTTCTTTCTTTCTTCACATCTTTACTCAACCGGGAAGACAGAAGAAACTCTAAAAGGAGGAACAAGGTGGGCCATATGTTTGGGGGCCTGTTATACCTTTCACAACAAGTTTGTTGACTTCACCAAGTTCAGAAAGGGGGCCCTCTTGTTCTCCTTTTCTTTCTTCTTCTTCTTTTCCTGAAGTTGCTTTTAGTTAAGAAAAAAGAGAGAGGGGGAACCAAGATGGCTTCTGCTCACCCCAGCTCTCAGGTGAAAAACAGAGCTGCTTAGTATTCTGGGGCCGTGGGTTTGTGACTCATGTGCACTTTCTTCTGTGAGTTGTCATTCCCCTGAAAGATATTTGGAGCTGTGACAAGATTCAACTCCCTATGCTGAGGAGTGTCAACTCAGTCTCGGGAGAATTCATTTCTATAAGTTCCTCACTGTGCTGCTGCAGATCTGCAATGCCACACAGAGGACATGGAAAATGACACCCCCACCCCCCAGTGGGCTCGCACTCCGAGGGTCCACAGTACACTGATTTGATGGCAGGGGGCAGGACCACCTGGATTATGGCTCAGCTGAAATTTTCAGACAGTGGGGATACACAAATACCCCCAAGTCTCCCTCTTGCTTTCTGTGCAGAACAGAGTAATACAAGAGTCAGCAGTTTTGTGAACCCCCCTCCTGGGTAATTAAAATGTGTACCAGAAAAATATGGGGTCTGTGATCATAGGATGAGAGTGCTAGCCTCAGGGATATGAACTTGGCTGAGTTGTTTAGACATACTACTTCCCAGTGTTTCATTCATAAAATGGAAAGAATAAAAATATCATAATCCCCAGCTATTCCCAAGACTGTTGTAAAGACAAACTGAGATAATATAAGTGGAAGCATTGTGTAAATTGTAACGCCCTATACAAATATTTTGAAGTTGTTATTGTTACGTATGTTTATACTTTTAGGAATATATATGCATAGTGAGATGTAATAATTGAAGTTTCCGTCAGACACCAAGACACAATTGAAATGAACTTTCAGAGGCAGGTGCCACATCTCCACATGTACTTTCTTTTTTTTTTTTTGAGTTGGAGTCCCACTCGATCGCCCAGACTGGAGTGCAGTGGCCGCTCCCGGCCACCGCAGCCTCGACCTGCTGGGCTCCGGCGATCCTTCCGCCTCAGCCTTCCGAGTAACCGGAATTACAGGCGCACGCTACCACGCCTGGCTAATTTTCCACATGTACTTTCAAAGGGAGTGGGCAAGAGCTGGTTCCATAACTCTTTCTTCCCCCATCATTTTATTTTGAGAAATCAAAAAGCTACAGAAAAGCTGAAAGAATAAACACCCAATACTCTTCACCTACATTTACCAAATTGTGCCATATTTTGCTTTTATTTTGCCATCTCTTGTTCTCTCACTTATTGAGACATTTCACCCTTGAACACTTTCTCCAGTGTCTACTGAGAACAAGGCATATGGTCTTCTGTATGACCATAACACCATCATCATACTCAATAAACTTAACATTGATACATTGTTATTATCTAATATGCAAGCCATATTCACATTTCCTAAAATGTCTGTTATAGGATTTTGTTTTATTTTGTTTGGAGGGGGAGGTGGGTCCATGGTTTAATTAAGAATCTTGCCATAGATTTTGTTGTCATGGCTTTTCAATCTAACGTGGTTCTTCCACCTTTTTTCTCTTTGATGATATTTACATTTTTTTAAAAAAATCCAAGCCAGTTGTTTAGAAAAATATCTCTCAGTCTGGGTTTTTCTGGTTGTTTTCTCATGATTAGACTAAAATTAAGCATTTTTGGTAAGAAGATTGAATCACAGTGATGTTGTTTTCTCAGTGTCTCCCTCTGAGGACCCAGGAGGGTTGCCTTATCACACTGCCTGCCTCTGTTATCACATGGGGGCCTGTAAACTGATGATTTCCTAATGCCATCAACTCTTCTTTCTTGATGAGTTGGCATTCTTCTGTGAAGACGCTCTTTTCCTTCTCTTCTCCCTGCTCTCTCAGCTCCAGTAATTCTGCAGCCTCCTTACTGTGGCTTCAAGAATGTCCAAGTTGAGAAGGGGGGGGCGGTTCTAGTGAGAAGGGCATATATAAAAAACACTGTGCTGTGACTCCCTCCACCCCCAGCATGGGAGAGGACTACAGCCTTGGGTAGGATGGGGTGAAAGGCCACTCAGATGGTCCAAAATGTAATACCCCTCCCCTCCCACCCCACCCTCCATGGCTAGGGAGGACAGTGACTTGGGAGCTGAATCATGCCTGGAAAATCTAGGGGTGAAGAGGTGGGATGACCATCTGCTTTGGTGGCACTACTGAGAAAGTGCTGCTCTCCTGGAGGTGACAGGAAGGGTGCCTGTGAATGTCTCCAGTGTGGAGTTTTCTTGGGTCCTGTCATTCAGCGCCTGCTGGAGGGTGAGGTTGGAGACAAGAGAACAGGGGGCTGAGGGAGACAAAGAAAATAGAGAAATAAAGAAACTAAACACACCTAACACAGCTGCGGTCTTCTAGCCTAAGCAGGCCCCAGCTTGGGAAGGGGAGAAGAATTTGAATCTGAAGTTTTGGTTGAGATTGATGGAGGGTATGCTTATGACTTCAAATGACCTCACAACTCTGTATTGCCCTAGAGTGGGCAAGGAAGCTGTGGGTGCAGCCTGAGTTTCCATCAGGGCCAAGGGGTCCTTGTTCCACTGAATATAGAGGGCCAGTCAGGTCATTATATCATCCTGGATCAGCTTGTTCCATAGATTAGTTACATATGTTTAAATACCTCATTTTAAATGTCTGACTTAAATTACATATGCAAAGAGTATTGACTCTTCTCTTAGTTTCAGAAAACAAATTTGTTTACTTTATTAAGTCTCATATGATTGGAAGTTTAGGAAAACCTTGCAGGCTTAAGATTTAAGTCTTCACAAATGACAGAAGAAGACATCTGCCCACCTGTGTAAAATGTACACATTATATTAAGACTTCCCTCATACCTCACCATAACTCTACCCCACAAACCCTCCTCAAGAAGACCTTTGAAGACCTTTGAAAGTGTTACTTCGACTATGGTAAGTAATTGTCAATGTTTAAAGCCTGGAAAACATTACATGCCACAAAACCTCATCCTCTGCAGTTTGGAATTTATCCATCACTTCTAAATGTATCCCTATGTTAAGTCTTGTGTATTTATTTTAAATTCTGAAAGGAGAACATTTGTTGTGACTCACTTCAATGAAACCAACCATACAAAAGTTATGATAATTAAATAAGATACTTTTAGACTTAACATTTTAAAATCCAAATACAGTCAACCCAGAATTTACTTAAACAAACAAGCAAAAAAACTCTTTTTTTAAGGGCCAGGATATGGGAGAGATATGTACAGGGAAACAGTAGAAAGGGAAAGAAAGTTTAATATTGCCAATATTCTCCCATATATAGAGAAAAAAAAGAAAGCACTGTATCATCAACTTTGAAACTGGAAGCATATTTGGTTATAGAGCAATCCTAATCACCACCTAAAAATGAATGCTTTTATCTCATAAGAAAAGAGAAAGCCCATTTGACATAAGAATTCACATAAAACTTAACAGAAAGCAAAAAGGGAAGATAAAGAGACCAAGAAAAATAATTTGGGAGGGAAAAAAAGGATGCAATTTTGTTTCTCCATTTCTCCTACTCTCTTCTCAAGCACAGATCAAATCTTGCAAGACATTCTTTCAAAAACCTGCAGAATGCTTTATAAATGTTACCAGATAGCATTCAGAGGGCCCAGAGGAAATCATGACATAGTGCAAACACACAGGTGCAAAACCTGGCTCATTTATTTATGAACTAATATTGAGTGTCGCCATATACCACAGTGTGCATGAGACAGACAAGAAAAAATAGGCAAAGATCGCCATCCTTGTGGGACACATTCTATCTAGCAGAAGAGATAGGAAACAAATGGAGTGGTAAAAGTATAAAAAGTTACATTATGTAGACTATGAGAAGAAGATAAGTGTTATGAAAAAAAGAAAAAAAATGAAGGCAGGATAGCAAGGATGCGGGTGCTCAGGAAGTGGGGTGGCCATTGAAAAGGTAGTGTTCGAGCAAAGACTTGAAGGAGTTGAGTGAATAACTGGGAGAGCAAAAAGAGTTTGCTTCTGGCTGTAGAAACTGTGCAAATGTCCTGAGATGGGAGCAGCTGCCATGTCCTGAGGAACAAGGACACTAGTGTGGCTGCAGCAGAGTAAAGATGAGTAAGGAAGGAGGTAAGTTTAGAAACATAACACAAGCCAGATCTCTTGGGGCCTCTGAATTTTGGACAAAGGAGTGCAGAGATTTGACTTACATTTGAAAAGGCTCCCTCCTCCTCGAATTGAGAATAAATTATAGAGGGTGACTGTTTAACAATGACTGTAGTAACCTAGGAGAGAGGATGATGGTTCTGAGGATGCCAGCCGTGGAAGTGCAAAAGTCATTGAATTTGGATACATACTAAAGGCAGAGTCAACAGAAGTTTCTGATGGATTAGATATGGGTGTGACAGAAAGAGAAGAGATTGACCTCAAGGTTTTAGGCCTGAGTCACCAAAAGGATAGAGCTGCCATCAACTGATATGGGGACCACCCAGATGGAGCCAGCTTTGGGGGAGGCTCCAGGGTTTGAGTTTAGTCATCTTGAATTTGAGATGTTCATTAGATATCCAAGTGGAGGTGTGAAGTAGGCAGTTGGATATTGAATCTGAAGCGCAAAAGACAGTCCTAGGATGAAGATATTATGTAAATTTTAGAGTTGTCTGCATGCAAATGGTATTTAAAACCTTGAGAATTGATGGAATCACAGAAGGAGTAAACATAGAAAAAAAGGAGGAGAAAAAAGACATAGAAAGAAAAGACCAAGGACCGAGCTCTGAGGCTCTCCAACATTAGAAGGTTGAGAGGAAGGGAGAAGGAGGAAATAAAGAAAACACATCACAGAGGAAGAAGTAATCAACTGTATCAAATGCTACTGAGTGAAGTAAGAAGAAGACGGAGAATTGTCCATCGGGTTAACAATGTGGAGATCATCCTCAGCCCTGACAAGAGCAGTTCTGGAGAAATAGGGAGTGGGTAAGAGAGTGAAAGCCACTTAATCTCTGAGTGCTTTGTTTCCTCATTTGGTAAAAAGTGAGGAAGCATCTGGATTTAGCATGACAAAGTAAAAATACTTCTATCCCTTTGTTTTAAAGAACAAAGAAAGCACCGAAGAAACAACACAGAGGGCAAGAAGCAGAAATAGAAACTTCATTTCTCATGAAAGTAGCAGACAACTGAAAACCTGGAGCAATAGCTATGAAAGTAGAAAAGGGATGGAAGATCATAAGTGACTTAGCAGAACTGAGGAACAAGTTAATATGTACCAAATAACCTCAGGATGACTCAGGTATCAGTAACACTAACATCACAGAAGATGGAGGTGAGACAGGAACTAGGAGCAAATTAGTTGTTCTAGAGAGGAGAGCTAATAAAACTCCATTAAAGCTTCATGTCCCCAGGTCTGCTGTCAATGTCCTACCTTTCTCCTTCAATAAGGGAGAGGAGGTTCATCAACTGAAGAAGTCGAGTTGACAGACTCTAATCTGAGGAATATCAGACACAGAGCATAGTGGAGCCAGCCTGCAAAGAAAAAGGCTGTGAAGCTCAGACCCCAGACCTCTCCTCTCACTCACATCCAGGTCACCAGCAGGTAGGTCACACCTTTCCCATGCAGAAGACAGGATAATATTTCTCAGGAGAAAATTAACTATCCCAGGAAAAATTCCAACAGATACTGACACTATCGTGGAAGAAAACCTCATCGGTTGCTCCCTAATTGTTCCCACCATGAATGGCCCTAGTTAACAAGCACCATCCATGCACAATTTTAGTGCCTTACCTTTAAATGTGAACAGAAACCCAAGGATCACCTGGCATTCAAAGAAAGCTTCAAACATGAAAAAAGAGCTGAAATAAATAGAAGAAAACAGAATAATGCAGAAAATATAAAAACACTCAAATAAACTATAATATCCTTGTTAACATAAGTAAATGTATTGCATCAATGGAAAAGAAATGCAATGAACAAGAGAGCAAGAACTATACAGACCTAGAAAAAGTTAGAGATTAAGGATATAATGGCTTTTTAAAAAAATTCAGTAAAGATGTTGGACATTAAAGTTGAGGAAGTGTTCCAGAAAAAGAAAGGAATGGAGTAGGAGTGAAAGGACAAGACAATTAAGTACTGTCTGGGAGATCCAACATCTTTTCTTTCTTTTTTTTTTTTTGAAAGCAGGATTTATTGAGAGAACAGAAAAGCTCCCACGGTGGGAGGGGACCCGAAGGGGTTACCCCCACCAATATCTTTTCAACCAAAGGATCTCTAGAGAGAGAACAGATAAAATGAAGAAGCGGAAGTTATTACAAAACAATATAAAAAAATTTCAAGACCTGAAGAACAAAGTCTCCATACTGGAAGTTACCCCTGCACCCAATACAAGGAATATAGAACAACACAATGAAACATTATCATGAAATTTCAAAACCGAAAGATCAATAAAGCATCCTAAAATATTTCAGAGACTTAATAGAATATACACATGAAGGATCAAGAAAAAGGATTGCCTCAGGATTCTTAGCAGCAGCACAGAGAGCCAGAACTCTACAGAACAGGTCTTCAAAACTCTCAGCAAAAAGGTGATGGACAATCTATCAACCAAGGGTGAGGAAGGACTCAGAAGCTCTGGAAAATGTGCTTCACCAAAATGAGAGAATAAAGCCACAAAGCGGAAGCCAATAAGCAGGATCCAACTCATTCAAAGGAAGAGGAGAATTTCCCAAATGATGGGAAGAGAATTGCCAGGAGGACAGTCATGCAGCAGGCACAGAAAGCAACCAACAGAGGCTGTGGCAGGAGGCTGGAAGGCTCCGGAAGAAGTGTTGACAGGAAAACAAAAAGGAACCAAGTTTCTTACAAGCTTAACCAGGTAGAAAACTGGACTGAGAGACATTGTGCACACAATATGGAAAGACTTAGCTGTAGCTCCAACCCAAACTAAGTCAAGCAGTTGTCCACAAAAGGAAAAATAGAAATTTATAGAACACAGAAAATATAATCATGGTAGACTACTTTGCTCAGCAGTGGATACTAAGTACGTAGTCATAAAAATGAAAACACAATGAATCATACCTGCAATCCTGAGATAAACATTACTCAGGATATATTATTTTATATCTTCATTCAAAACCAAAACGAGCCTGTGTTTTTATTTTATTGTATTGCCTCTATCTGGCATTAAAGGTCTTCTGCTTCTTGTTCCTCTTATAGAACGAGGGTACACTATAATTAGTGGGTTTTTAATACATGCTAGCTATCTAATATTATTCTTTGTTGGAAAAAAATAGGATGTAATAAGAAGAACAGAAAAAGATAAAGAACTCTTAAGAGTCATGACTAGCACTGCATAGTATCTGCGAAATCATTTAATTTTGGCTAAATTAAAATCATTTAATTTAATTTGGCTAAATTTAACTACTTCATCCTCTTTTGAAACATCATAATAGATATAAGAATGTATATCATTAGTTTAAGAACCCATAGTAAATTATTGGAGAAACTAGAATCCAGTCCTTCTGATTCCTACAAAGTGCTCTTACAAAAGTGTATGTCACTCCAAGCATGCTGACTCATGCCTGTAATCTCAGCACTTTGGGTGGCAGAGGCAAGAGGATTGCCTGAGTCCAAAAGTTTGAGACCATCCTGGGCAACTTAGCAAGACCTTGCTTCTATAATAAATTTTACAAATTAGTCACGCATGGTGGCACACACCTGTAGTTCTAGCTACTTGGAAGGCTGAGGGAGAAGGATCACCTGAGCCCAGCATGTTGAGGCTGCAGTAGCTGTGAGTGTGCAATTGCACTCCAGCCTGGGTGACAAAGTGAGACTCCAATTAAAAAAATAAAAATATGTTAGTAGATCCTAACAATACCTCGAATTTGGTTGGTGATTGGCACTTTTTGTTTTTTACTTTTATTTAAAAAAATAAAAGTAAGCCAAGTGCTTGTTTCTCACCTACAATATGCCCAGGACCATGCTAAGTGCTACAAAGGATAAAAAAGAAGGGAAAGTCCTAACAACTTAATTACTTTTTCAATTGACCACTCTGAAGGGCAGAACCCTCCCCTCGAATCTCAATAAACTCGGTGACTGCTGTAACTAAAATAAGAAGACAGGAGTGATGTTGATTTGTTTGGGGGTCAAGGGTTAAGAAGTTGGCAATTTCCATTTCCACTCTTTTTTTTTTTTAAGAGCTGGGATCTCACTCTGTTGCCCAGGGTGCAGTGGGATAATCACGGTTCACTGTAGTCTTGACTTCCTGAGTTCAGACGATCCTTCTGTTGGAACTACAGACATGTGCCACCCACACCCAGCTATATATATTTTGTAGAGATGGGAGCTCACTCATTGCCTAGGCTGGTCTTGAACTCCTGGGCTCAAACTATCCTCCTGCCTCAGCCTCCCAAAGTACTAGGATTACAGGCATGGGTCACCATACCCAACCAACTTCCACTCTTTTTTTTTTTTATTTTAAATTTTAAATATATGAGGTACAATTCAGGGTTAGGTATACAAGTGTTCATTATGCAGTTACCCTTGTTGATGAGGTGTGCCCTGCCCCGGCATTTTCCCACAACTGCCAATCCCGCCCCCGCCCTCCCCTGGCTGTTTCCCACTACTGCCAATCCCTTTCTTTTTTTTTTTTTTAATTGGAGTCTCACTCTGTTGCCCAGGCTGGAGCACAGTGGCCACTCCTGGCCACCACAGCCTCGACCTGCTGGGCTCCGGCAATCCTTCCGCCTCAGCCTTCCGAGTAGCCAGAATTACAGGCGCGCTCTACCACACCTCGCTAATTTTTTGATTTATTGTAGAGATGAGGTCTCACCAAGTTGCCCAGGTGGGTCTCGAACCCGTGGGCTCAGGCAGTCCACTCACCTCAACCTCCCAAAGCGCGGGATTACAGGCTGAGCCACCGAACCAATCCCTTTGTTATAGTATTACAACAATTGTTCAAGGTCCACTTAAGAGTGAGAACATGTGATACCCAGTTCTTTGTTTCTGTGATAGATCACTCAGTATTATAGCCTCTTTTTTAACACTGTCTGAGCCCTGAACTGCCACGTGGAGGAACCATAGAGAGAAAGAGAAATGCCCAGTCAACACTCAGCTGTTCCCACCATCCAGCCCAGGCACCAGTATGTGAGTGAAATGCCACCACAGGATTGTGACCGTATAAGAAGCCACAAGCCATAGCACCCACCTGAGCCCATTGACCCCAAAACCACGAGCAGTAAAATGATTAGGCCACTAAAAAAAATGAAAACACAAAATATGAGTTCAATCCCAAACTGAGATATGAATATATTAGCAAGACAGTGAGGTTGAAGGATATATGAGAAGGAGCTACAACCCTCACCTCCAGGGGAGGCCGATATAGATAACGTCTCAAAAAGCTGAATGTAATACATAAATATTATTGAGAAATACAGAGATGAATGCCAGAGTAAACAGCTACATATATATGCTGGAAGTGTTTTCTTCTGGGGTGCAGGCAGAGTTCAAGGGACTGCTGCTTTTTGTTACAAGGCTGTAGCATTGACTTTTTAAAAATGTGCGTGTATTACTCTGACAAAGCTGAAGATTAAAACAATAGCCACATAAATGGGATAAAAATGTCAGTGGTTTTGCGTATTAGTGTTAAATATGATTGTGGCTGTCAAAGTCCAGATACAGCCCTTAGGGTTTAGAAACACACAACCAGTGCCAGTTTTTCTAGCCCAGATCCCAAGATCAGATGCCAAGCCATCTCTCACCAGATCCCTCCAGAAACACAGCAGTACCGGAGCCCCCACCCACCTCTCCCTAAATAAGCTGTGCAGAGCCAGACCCCTTCCCTCAGTGACTGCCATAGTGGACTGTGCCAGATAACCCATTACAGGATAGGAAGAAAACATCTTTCCATTTTACATCATCCTTTTTAAAGGTTCCATTCATTGTATATATGTTTGTCTATTTTTAAACTTTCCACTGATAAAGTTTCAGAAATAAAAACTAGCAAAAACAGCACAAAAGATTCCTACATACCCCTCACCCAGATTCCCCCAAATGTTAACATCTTCCATAACCATTTACAGTGATCAAAACCTGGAAATTAACATTGACACAACAGTATTATATAATTTATGGGTCTTATTCATGTTTCTCCAACTGTCCCACTGATGTCCTTTTCTGGTCAAGATCACACGTTGCAGTTAGTCACCATGTGTCTTTCATTAGTCATCATGTTCCTTTAGTCTCCTGGAAATTGGATCAGTTCCTTGTCTTTTATAACTTTGATACTTCACAAGACTATTGGCTAGTTACTTTATAGAATGTCCTTCAACTAGAGGTTTTCAGATGTTTCCTTGTGATTAAATTCAGAGTTAGTACTTTTGGCAGGAGGGCCACAGAAATAATGTGTCTTTTTCAATATATCATACCAGAGGGTGCAGAGTGTCTATTTTTCCCATTACTGATGATGTTGACTTTGATCACTTTTTTTGTTTTGTTTTGTTTTGTTTTGTTTGAGTTAGAATCTCACTCTGTCACTCAAGCTAGAGTGCAGTGGCATGCTCACAGCCACTCCAGTGTCGACCTGCTGGGCTCTGGCGATCCTTCTGCCTCAGCCGAAACTACAGGCGTGCACTATCATGCCTGGCTAATTTTTTATTTATTGTAGAGATGAGTTCTCACCATGTTGCCCGGGCTGGTATCAAACAAGCGGGCTCAAGCAATCCACTTACCTTGGCCTCCCAAAGTGCTGGGATTACAGACTGAGCCACTGAGCCCAGCCTGATTACTTGTTTTAAGGTGATACCTATCAGGCATGTCCACTGTAGAGTTATAATTTTTCCCTTTAGTAGTTAATAATTATCTTTAGGGGAGATACTTTGAAACTATTCAGACATCCTGTTTTTAATCACACTTTTGCCTACTTAATTGTAGCATTCACTAATAATTCATGCTTGAAACAAGCACTTGCTTGCCAAGGTGATTTTCTGTTTCTATAGTACTTTCTACCTTTTGGGGGGGAAGGGGGATTAGCATTCTGCCATAAGGAAGAATTTTTCCTTATTCCCCATGTATTTATTTATTTATATCAATATGAACTTATGGACTCTGATTTTATTCTATGATTTATAATTTATTACTGGCATTATTCTGTTGCTACAATTATCTCCAACAAAGTCACATTTGGAGTATCTTTGGCATGTCTTCTGTGTCTTTTTATTTTTTATTTTTTTGGACTAATTGGGAAGCATAATAAGACATTTGGAAGCACACTGCTCTTAGGTCTACTGGTGTTTCCTTAGCCTAGAATTTTTCCTGGGAAGCCATCGTAATGCTCTTAGTTGAAATTAAGCATCCCTCCCTTCTCACCTGTTCAGCGTGGTATCTCTTCTATTTAGCACTTGCCTTTTCCTGCCTTATGTTGTAGAAGACAGTTCATGAGTGAAGGGCAACTTGGGAACCGATGACCTCTTTCTCCACTTTCTAAATCTGTTCTGTCGACTTCTTCTGTTGAAAGAGACTCATGTATGAAAGTTACAAGGCAATAAAGGCCAAGTAGGGAAGAGAGATTATCCACATTGCAGTGTCACCAAAAAGTACCATGTGGTCACAACACACACACACACACGCACACACGCACACACACACACACACTGGGTAACCACCTATGTGATGTAAGTGTCCTTCAGTCGTACATAGAATATGGTGAATGCAGTTTCCCAAAGGAGTTCTACAGTTAGCATTTCATTCCTTCAAAGTAATCTGCTGTGCACTATCAGGGTTTCCTGGTGTACTTTGTTGGGACCATGGAAGCCTGTTGCATTCTAACTTGCTGAAGTGAAGTGTTCTCTGTGGACAAGAGCAGACTGGAGCCACACTTGCTTTCAAATCCCAGCTATGCCACTTATTAGCTGGGTAACCATGAGCAACTGACTCTCTTTCGTTGTGCCTCAGTTTCCTCATGTGCATAAAAACAATAATAAACCTACTCTATAAGAATGTTGTGAGGAATAAATGAGTTGTTATATGTAAAGTGTTTAGAACATTGCTCAGCACATTATAAATGCTATGTAAGTGTTAACTATTATTTTTAATACCCCAGAAGAGAAAGTTCCTTTAGTATGAATGTGAGGAAACTTCACAAAATCTCTCATGAAGATATACAAAAGTTCAGGCCATAAAGGGCTAGGCTGAACTAGGATTCTGTGCCTGATGAATGACCAGCCCCTGAGAAGGACAATACATTGTACCTTTTCTGTCACTGGCCCCTTCCTGCTACCTTTTGCCTCACAGCTAGGCATGGGTTTTCCCTAAAGCACAAGGAAGTGTGTTTGTGTGTGGGGAGGAGGGAGATGAACAAGCCACAGAGTACACATGAGACAGTTTTTTCCATCACTTTCACTCAAAGATGTGTAAAGAAAAATATTATTATTGACTGGGCATGGCAGCTCACACCTGTAATTCCAGCACTTTGGGAGGTTGAGGCAGAAGGATTGCTTGAGCCCAGGAGTTCAAGACCAGACTGAGAAACATAGCAAGACCTCATCTCTACAAAAAATAAAGATAAAAAAAAGTTGGGTGTGGTGGCAGCACATGCCTGTGGTCCCAGCTACTTTGGAGGCTAAGGTGTAAGAATCACTTAAACCCAGGAATTGGAGACTGTAGTGAGTCATGATCATGCCACTGCACTCCAGCCTGGGAAGCAGAGTGAGTCCCTTGTTGTGTGTGTGCATGTGTGTGTGTGTGTGTGTGTGTGTGTGTGTGTTATTTATTAGAATATACAACAGAAAGTTTGCATACATTTTTATGGTAAGCCCAAAGCTGTTTCATCCTACTCACTTTTGAGGTCACATTAGTGGGCCATATATTAGAAGCAGTGTCACCATGAAAAATGTTGCTAACTTCTTCTTTAGCAGAAGATTCTAATGGAGAAAATAAGGGAAAACAGCCATCACTGGATGGAGAATGGGAAGAGCTTCAGAAGCAAGAAGGAAAGCCTCAAAGAAAGAGGCTAAGGGCTCCAGACACAAGCAGACAACGTGTGGAACAGTGATGTAGGTACAATGAAAAGAAAAGGAGTGTCCCAGGGCAGAGCCATGGAGATAGGCTGGCCTCCTCTGTAACAGCCCTTTTGGTGACCATTGCCTTGCCACTACCAGGGCAGTTTCACATTTTAGCATAGAAAGCAACAGATGCTTTGTTTTAAAACATTATTATTTAAGATATTAAGCTCCTCTCTACCAGGTAACTACCTGGTAACTCAGTTAAAAAGCTGAGAAAATCTTTCCACTACACTATGTCAAATTCAAAAGTTCCTTTTGGTTAGTTACCAGATACCTGCCAAATATAAATAAGCACTGCAGAGCCCAAATGGATCTGGGGCTGCCAGCGTGCTGCATCTGCTAAGCAGAGGTTTTAATATCATTGAGGTTAAGAAAGCATCTTCTTCCAGACATCTCCTGTGGCAGAACCAGGAAGGAAGGCCAGCCCTATGCTATTAAAGGAGTGGTAAAAACCTCTTTCTGGTGCCGCATAAAACTGGATTTGCCAGTAGAAAATCTCATTAGAGGAAATATTTTTTTCCTCTTATCAATCCTCTGCCAAGTTGCTTGCTTTATTCTTTCATCTGCAAGACAGAATTCCTTTTAAAATAAAGTTAAAAGCCTATCCCAAGAAGCTGGTACACAGACAGTTATATAAATAAAACACTCCAGACAAGATAATAGAATAAGAAACTATGCGTCAAGATCCCACATCTTTCTGTCTGACCAGTGAGGACGACATTCACATGATTTTAAAGATTAAAAATTTAAGACTTGAATCAGATATTTACAATGCAGCGGCAGATGCTTCCAAGTATAAAAATAACTGTTTCACTGATAATGGATTTGGAAATATTAGTTACTACAAAGAACTAGTGGGTTTGATTACATTTATTTTGTAGAAGCTCAGTGAACATTTGGAAAACTTATTTAGTGAGGGTTTTGCCTAATACCTTTCTTCCAAAGGCTTGTTTCTTTGATTTATACAAATACATGGGGTCTTCAAAAAAGTTCATGAAAAGTGCATATTATGAAAAAACTATGCATGGATTTTAATTCATTTTGCACCGCAATAAACTACCTGTACTAATTTGTTATACATGTCTGAGCAAGATCTAGTTTGAGGCACTAGGAATAAGACATGAATTTGAAAAAAGCCCCCTATCAGAGCTACATGAATTCTGCTAACATGGAAGCAAGGACAAACATCAAATTTATGGTGAAGCCTGGGTGAATGAATGGTGAAATTATTGATGGCTTAAGAAAAGTTTCTGGGTATAATGCCCCAATGAAATCAGCAGTTTACAGACAGTTAACTCATTTTAAGGAGGGACAAGAGGACAGGCTCGGTGGCTCAGCCTGTAATCCCGTGTTTTGGGAGGCCGAGATGAGTGAATTGCCTGAGCCCATGGGTTCGAGACCCACCTGGGCAACTTGGTGAGACCTCATCTCTACAATAAATCAAAAAAAAAAATTAGCCAGGCATGGTAGTGCGCACCTGTAGTTCTGGCTACTTGGAATGCTGAGGCAGAAGGATCGCCGGAGTCCAGCAAGTTGAGGCTGCAGTGACCAGGAGCAGCCACTGCACTCCAGTCTGGGTGACAGAGTGAGACTCCAACACAAAAAAAAAAAGGAGAGACAAGATGATGTTGAAGATGAAGCCTGCGGTGGCAGGTCATCCACAATCACTCTGTGAGGAAGTAAATTAACCTAGTTTATGTCCTGATTGAAGAAGGATGACAACAGCAGAAACAATAGCCAGCACCATAGCTATTTCCATTGGTTCCACTTATACAATTTACTGAAAAATTAAAGGTGAACAAACTTTCTACTCTATGGATGCCAAAACCATTGCTCCCAGATCAGCTGCAGATAAGAGCAGAGCCTTCAATGGAAATTTTAAACAAGCAAGATCAAGATCCTGAAGCATTTCTTTGAAGATTTGTAGCAGGAGATGAAGCATAACTTTACCAGTATGATGCTGAAGACAAAGCACAATCAAAGCAATGGCTACCAAGAGATGGAAGTTATTTAGTCAAAGCAAAAGCAGACCAGTCAAGAGCAAAGGTCTTGGCAATAACAACAGTTTTTTGAAACACTGCTTATTAATTTTCTGGAAGGCCAAAGAATGATAACATTTGCTCATTGTGAGAGTGTTTTGAGAAAGCCAAAGCTTTAATAGAAAAACACCCAGGAAAGCTTCATCAGAGAGTCCTTCCCTACCACAGTAGGGCTCCTGTTCATTCCTACCACTAAATAAGCACAATTTTGTGAGACTGTCAATGGGAAAGCATTAGGCAGACACCTTACAGTCCTGATTTGGCTCCTTCTGAACTTTTTATTCAGTTAATAATGTTAAAAAAAGGCTACATTGATACGGTTAAATTCTCAGGACCCCCAGTTCTTTAGAGATGTACTAAATGACTGGTATCATCACTTACAAAAGTGTCTTGAATTTGATGAAGTTTATGTTTAGTAATAAAATTTTATCTTCTAATTCTATTTTTTCATGAACTTTTTGAAGTCTTAAATTGTTAACTCTCTATATGTTTCAAGTAGCATAATCAAAAGAGTGGACATAAAATACAGGTGTGAGTGAAGAGAAAGAAAAAGATATTTTTCTTCATTTTGTTTGAGCATGGGGGTGGGTGGGTGGAACTGGTTTTAAATTCAAAACTGGTTTCATCAGGTATTCATCTTTCTAAACCTGTTTCTTCAAACATAAAATAGGAATGTAATAATACCACCTTGTAGGACTGTAGTAAAACATAAATGCAATAATGTTGGGAAAACTCTCAGCACAGAGCCCAGCGTGAGGTAGATACTCAATAGCCTTAACTCCCTCTCTGTCTCTCAGTTGCCATGTGGCCCAGGAACCCAGTTCCCTGTATGCCAACAAAACCCAATCCAAGCAGAGTGAAAATTGTTGCTTTTCCACTCAGCAGCTGTCGTGTGTTCTCTGGTACCCAGATTTTCATATGAATGATGACCCTTTTCCCAGACCGCCAGTTGATCCAGAGGAAAGCTGACTTCCTCTTCCCTTGCCATTCCTCTGTTGCAAGGTGGGATCTGGATGTAAGCCAATGGAGCACCCTTCCCTTTTTTTTTACCCTTTGGTCAGGGTCATTGTCTCATGTGACTGGAGCAACCTGATCAGAGTGAATCTCAGGAGTCTTGCTTAGAATGATGAGGCTAAGCACCCTGCTGACATTTGCATGAAGCCTGGATGCTACTGACAGCCACACCAATGCTCCAGGAGAAATCAGAGATAGTAGGGGAGAGGGCTATAAAAAAGACTGGTGCTCAGTGACTTGGAAAAACCATTCCTGAGACATCATATGACTGTAACTCCAGTGACAAGAGTTGATAAAAATGTCTTTTACATTTAAGGACTTTGAATTGAGTTTTCAATACTAAACTCAAAAGAAAAAAGCTAATTGGTACACCAAGAACTTAGAGACATCTTTATTTCTCAATAAGAAAAACTGCAACCCAAAGCTCAAGTGGATCACAAAATAAAAAGCTAATGATTCTTTAAAATATCCTCTTTAGAGTCTTTTTATATAGTATAGTTAAATGAGGAGTATCTATAACTTCTATCATATCTTTCTATGTGTTGTTGATTAGGTTTTAATGTCATATTCCAGAATTATCCTGACTGGTAATTGTTTCTGATATATAACAAGTGTTTTGTTTACCTATTCTGAAGTTGGAATAAATTGGTTCTATTCAATAAACCTACACAGGTTAACTTCTTTATTTATTTCAGCATACATTTTGTAGATCATTCATTTTGGTATATCCACTGGGGAAAAAAAATCAGATTATTCAAAATCAGATGCTCATGGAAATGTTATCATCAATGGCAGTGATGAGTAACTACTGGTAAAACCCACTTTGAAAATGTTCTGGGTCGGCCGGGAGCAGTAGCTCAGGTCTGTAATCCCAGCACTTTGGGAGGCTGAGGTGAGAGGACTGCCTGAGCCCATGGGTTTAAGACTACACAAGACCTCATCTCTACAATAAATCCAAAAATTAGCCAGGTGTGGTAGCGTCTGCCTGTAGTTCTGGATACTTGGAAGGCTGAAGCAGAAGAATCACCTGAGCCCAGCAGGTCGACACTGGGGTGGCCTTGAGCGTGCCGCTACACTCCAGCTTGGGTGATGGAGCGAGACTCCAAATAAAAAAAAGAAGAAGGAGGAAAATGTTCTAGGTCAAAATTATCTTGTCCATGTTCTAGGATAGAGTCTGAGGGACTTAACTGACCTCATACCAATATACGAGAGGGAACCCCCCTAAAAAACAGAATTGATTTTTTAAAATTGTGTATTTGTTCTTACATGTTTAAACTTCAATCACTTTCAAAGCACTCTCCATTTGATGCAATACACCTATTGAGCTGCTTTTTCCACAGCTCAAAACAGTTTTTGAACTCATTATTTTGATGCTTTTTAGTGCTTCTGTCACTTTTTGTTTCACCTCAGCAAAACATTTCCCTTTGAGGACTTTTCTCACCTGGGGAAACAGAAAAAAGTCGCTTAGGAAGAGATCAGGGGAATAGGGAAGGTGAGGCATGGGGATCAGGCTGTTTTTGGTCAAACACTGCTGAACATTCAGCATGGTATGGGCAGGTACGCTCATAAATCATCCGTAATGAAACTGGCAAACACGTTGAAATTCTCCACACATCAAAAAAAAAGAAAAAGAAAACGAAATTCACTGAAGCTGAACACAGCCTCTTACAACTAGCTCTCATCAGCTAGCTAGTACACTGATGCAGATGGATTTCTAGAATACTCACCTAGCGGGAGAAACCTGTACTACAGTGGACCTGCCCTCCAAAAGAGAATTCCGGGTTTTTTTGTGTCGCCCAGTAGCAGCAAGGACTGTAGCATTTGACTCTCATACAGAGATAAAGGAGCCTTCCAACCAGGCAAATGTCCCACAGTAGGTATCTCCATCCCTACTAGAGCCTGCTGCCATTGCCATCTGCCCTCTGATCTCTGAAGTGTGATCATCCTTGATTCTGAACACCAGAGTGATGGGGAAAAAAAATATTAATAATGCATGAACTTCCCTAGTCAGCTCCCACACTTCCCACACTGCCCGCCCCCCCCCCCCAGAAGTGCTGATTATTTTCTTAGGCTTCTGGACTTTGTGATGTATTTGGGAAGGGGTGGATGAGGAAAAGAGCCTGAGAAGCCGGCGGGGGGGGGGGGGCGGGCAGTGTGGGAAGTGTGGGAGCAGACTAGGGAAGTTCATGCATTATTAAAATTTTTTTCCCCCATCACTCTGGTGTTCAGAAACAAGGATGA
>CAUYQG010194503.1:0-59520 GCA_963574415.1 Tarsius wallacei
ATTTCATTCACAGTATTCTTTATTGCTGTTATCTCAGTTATCAGCTCCTTCCTAGTTTCTTCTTGACTCTCCTCAATTCATCTTAATCTCTCCATTATTGTCTTGATATCTAGATTTGTAGTTTGAAACCAGTCATTTTGGGGACTCTTCATTGTTTGCATACCAAAGTCAGTTTTCTCAGTGTCTGCCTTCTGAGGGGTCTGGGAGAGACCCATATTCCTCTTTTGGTTTTTCTTCATTTGTGTAGATTTCTCTCTCTCTCCTCTTTTCCTTTGAACTGTAACCTGAGATGTCTGCTGCTTAGTTCCCAGGGGAGTGGCTTTGTCTTCTGTTTAGTTATGTTACCTTGGGAACCCAGGTGGAGACTGTTTGTAGGTGGGTGGGGCAACGCGAGTGTCTACCTGGAGAGTGGCTGAAGTGATAGGATCTCTTTTCTCTGCTCTTTGGGTCCCCAGGCAATCGACTATGATGGTCTGTGTTAGCGTGATAGTGTGAGCCTCCTGGGGATCAGCTGCATGGCTGAGTGCTCCACTCGGGGCTCCAGAGCTCCAGATTTCAGAGCCCCAAAGCTCCAAAGGTAAGGCAATGAGTAACGAAAGTAGCCCTGTGCTGTGGCCAGTGTACTTCAGTCAGAAATGGAATCAGTCTCCTCGAGGGGTGGGTGCCCAGAGCCTCCGAGGGTGCCTTGGGGCTCGGTCTGGGTTCGATGCAGCCAGGGAGGGAGCTGAGGTCTGAGCCTTCCCATCCACAAGGGAGCAGCCCAGGACACAATAGCCAGCCCTGTGTGGAACCGGGGGTCCCTGAACCTCAGACCAATGCTGTGGGCCTGGGGCAGGGAACAGGGGGCAAGAGTCTCTTTGGGGAACTTACATTTGGAGAATCTCACAGTTCCACCTTTGTCGCCGCCATCTTAACCAGAACTCCTCACCACTACTATTAAACATAGTACTGGAAGTCCTAGCCAGAGGAGTCAGACAAGTTAAAGAAATAAAGGTATCCAAATTGGAAAAGAAGAAACCAGACTAATCTCAGAATTAGAATGCCACCAATATGATCCTATATCCAGAGAATCCTAAACACTTCTCCAAAAGACTCCTGGACTTTATAAATGAATTTGGTAAAGTTTCAGGATACAAAATCAACACACACAAATCAATAGAACTGCTATACACCAATAGCGACCAAGCTGAGAATCAAATCAAGAACTCAATTCCATTTGCAATCACACCAAATAGCTGATATACCTAGGAATATATTTAACCAAGGAGGAAAACTACATAACTCTGATGAAAGAAACTGTAGAGGACAGAAACAAATGAAGAAGCATCCCTTGCTCATGGACTGGTGGAATCAACATTATTAAAATAACCATATTATCCAAAGTAATCTATAGATTCAGTGTAATTCCTACCAAACTACCTACATCATTTTTCACAGAATTAGAAAAAAGCAATCTTAAAATTCATGTGGAACCAAAAAAGAGCCAGAATGGCCAAAGCAATCCTAAACAAAAAGAACAAAGATGGAGGCATCTCATTACCTGACTTCCAATACCATATTCCATTGTTCTATATGTCTGCTCTTCTACCAGTACAACTGTAAACCTGTAGCAACCAACACAGCATGGTACTGGTACAAGAACAGACATATGGAACAATGGAATTGAATAGAGAATTCAGAAATAAACCCAAATACTTACAACAAACTGATATTCAACAAAACAGACAAAAACATACACTGGAGAAAGGACGCCCTATTCAACAAATGGTACTGGGAAACTTGGATAACTACATGCAGAAAAATGAAACTTGATTCCTATCTTTCCCCATATACAAAAATTAACTCAAGCTGGATTAAAGACTTAAATATCAGACCTGAAACCACATAAATTCTAGAAGAAAACCTAGGAAAAACTCTTTTGGACATAGACCTAGGCACATAATATATTGCTAAAACCCCAAAAGCAAATGCAACTAAAACAAAAATAAATAAGAGGGACTAATTAAATTCAAAAACTCCTACACAGCAAAAGAAATAATTCACAGAACGAATAAGCAACCTACCGAATGGGAGAAGGTATTCACAAATTATACATCTCACAAAGGACTAATATCTAGACTCTACAAAGAACTCAAACTAATCAGCAAGAAAAAAAGCAAATAACCCCATTAAAAAGTGGGCAAAAAACGTAAATAGACATCTCTCAAAAGATGATATACAAATGGCCAACAAATATATGAAAAATTGTTCAACATCACTTATCATCAGGGAAATGCAATTCAAAACTCCAAAACCTTATACCAGTGAGAATACCATTATTAAAAATCAAAAGACAATAGATGCTGGCATGGATGCAGAGAAAAAGGAACACTTATACATTGTTAGTAGAAGTATAAATTACTACAGTGTCTATGGAAAGCAATATGTAGATTACTCAAAGAACTAAAAGAAAATCAATCGTTTGATCCACTACTAGGTAACTAGCCTAAGGAACAGAGGTTGTTATGTAAAAAAGACACTGGCACCAACATGTTCATCACAGCATAATTCACAATTGCAAAGATGTGTAATCAATCTAAATGCCTATGAACTGTTCAGTAGATAATGAAAATGTGGTATATCTACATCATTGAATACCACACAGCCATAAAAAAGAATGAAATGATGTCCTTTGCAACAACATGGATGGAGCTGGATATCATCATCCTATGTAAACTGATTCAGAAACAGAAAACCAAGCACATGTTCTTACTCATATGTGGGAGCTAAACAATCATAAAGATGGAAATAATAGACACTGAGGATGTCAATAAGAGGTAGGGGGATTAGGTTTCAGAAACTACCTATGGGGCACAAGGTTCACTATCAGGGGAATAAGCCACCTGAGACCCATCCCCTGCCACTCCACAGTATGTTCATATAATGAATATGCACGTGTACTCCCTGAATCTAAATTGAAAAAAAAAACTCCATCAAAGGATAGGAGAGGCTAGCTGCTAAGGGACATAAAGATCAGAGAAACCAGTTCATAGTACTTTTCAGGGAGATCCTATTCCCAATAGCAGAAAGAAAACAAGGTACTCTTGTATTTTGGTGACTCCAGATTCCTCAGGGTGGAGTAAATGCAGAAGGCCCTGGGCTATACGAGGTTTCTGATATTACATTCCCTCTCTTTTTCATACTGTGTATCCTGGTAATTAAGCTGAAAATGAAAAAAAAAAGCACATCAAGATGCCAGCATAAAATAGGTGAGACAGTGGTAGACATTGTAAGGAAAAAACAGAACAGGTGTGCTCTGACATGCTTGGGCAGCCATCACTAAAATTGATGGTGCTAGTGTCAAAAATGGACTGATCTATGGGATCATCAACAGGAAGGATACATACTCTTGAGAAATATCCACTGCAGCAGTCAAGAAAGGTCATTTGTTACTATAAATTTCCCTCTAAATACTGCTTTAGCACAAATAAAATTTTAATGTATTGATTTCTTTTTTATTTAGTTCAAAATACTTTGTTGATTTCTTCTCTGATCCCTAGCTTATATAGAAGTATATTACTTGTTTCCAAATATTTCTGGCATTTTTATTTTTTAATTTTATCTTGATTTTGCCATGCTCAGATAACATATTTTATATAATTTAAAAGTTTTAAAATTTATTAAACTAATTTAAGTTAATATATTTTAAAAACTTGTTTTATGGACCAGAAAATGAAAAAGAGGAAGTTAAGCTAATCTTCTTTGTGGATGATATGATCCTATACTTTGAAATCCCAAGAGAGTCCAAAAAAACCTCCTTGCACTGATAAATGACTTTGGGTAAGTTTTTTGGGAAAAAAATCAATGTGCAAAAGACACCAGCAACAAACAGGTAGAAAACCAAATAAAAAGCACACTCTCATTCACAACAGCCACCAAAATAAAAAAAAAAAGAAAAGATAAGAAATACCTTGGTGTCTACCTAGCCAAAGAAGTGAAAGACCTCTACAATGATAACTACAAAGTTCTGCTCAAAGAAATCAAAGAAGACACAAACAAATGGAAAAATAGCTCTTGTTCATGGATTGGAAAATTAATATTGTCAAGATGTCTATCCTACTCAAAGCAATCTACAGATTCAATGCAATATCCATCAAATTACCAATAGCATTTTTCTCAGACCTGAAAACAACAATACAGAAATTCATATGGACACAAAAAAAGAGCATGAATAGCCAAAACAATCCTCAGTAAAAGGAACAAAGTGGAGGTACCACATTTCTGGACTTTAAACTTTACTATAAGGTTACAACAATCTAAATAGCCTGGTTTTTATTTAGCAAATGGTGTGGGGGAAACTGGCTGACCACGTGCAGAAGAATGAAACTGTACCCCTACCTATCTGCATTATAAAAACCTTAAAATAGTATATTTCTATTTCATTCCTCTGTGCCTTTGTGCTATTGTGGTAACACATTTTAGTTTTACATATGTTATAAACTATGCATCACATGCTTATTATTTTGTTTAAACAACAAATTATATTGTAAGGGATTTAAGCAATAAGAACAAAATCTTATATATTTATCTATGGAGTTAATATTTCTTGTACTATATATTTCTTTGTTTAAGTCATGTGTGGTAGGCAGAAAATGGTCCCTACATGCACTATTTCAATGTCATAATTACCAGAACCAGTGAATATATTCCTACTTGGCAAAAGGGACATGGCAGACTGATCAAAGTTAAGGATCTTGTAATGAGGAGTTTTTTCTGGATTATTCACATGGCCCTGATATAATCACCTTATTCCCTAAGAGGAAAGAATCTCTCCTGACTGAAGTCAGAGACTGAGACCAGAAGAAGATGTGACTATAGAAGAATGATCATAGGCTGCAATGTTGCTGGCCTTGAAGATGGAGGAAGAGTGACATGAGCCAAGGAATGTTGGCTACCTCTAGAAGCTAGAAAAAGTAAGGAAAAAAGATTCTCATTTAGCACCTCCAAAAAGAAACACAGCCTTGCCAATTACTTGATTTTTAGCTTAGTGAGATTTCTGTCAGACTTATGTTCTACAGAACTGTAAGATAACAAATCTGTGTTTTCTTAAGACACTAGGTTTGCTATAATGGCAATAGAAAATGAATACATGATGTATAAGTAGAGATAGTATTACCCCAAAGAGGGTAAAGTTCATTCATGGATGCCCAAAAAAATTACATTTTATATATAAATATTACTTTTTTCTTTGTAAAGCACAAATATGCATGCAGTACATAAACAGATATACAGTATATTTGTGGCATTAAAACTTCATGAGTTGATAATTAGGGAAAAAAATCTAAAAATATTCTTTAGGGGATGATAATGGGAGACATGTGAGAAATACTGGTTTAGATATTTTTATCGGTATCATTTTCCTTTTGCCACGAGTATTTCCTTTATTGTGTCTTGTAGCATAATGTTACCATCGGAAGGTTAGGGTTAGGTAACATTATGCTACAAGACACAATAAAGGAAATTTGGTTATACAGTGCTTTGGGAGTAGTTTTCTCCCATTATCATCCCCTAAAGAATATTTTTAGATTTTTTTCCTAATTATCGACTCATGAAGTTTTAATGCCACAAATATACTCTATATCTGTTTATGTACTGCATGCATATTTGTGCTTTACAAAGAAAAAAGTAATATTTATATATAAAATGTAATTTTTTGGCTATTTTTTTCACTATTTATAAGTATGAAAAAAATTTATTTTGCTCTCCATTTGAAAGATGTCCTTGCTAGGTATAGAATTCTACATTGAGAGTAGCTCTCCTTTTATTACTTCAAAAGGTGGTTTTACTATTTTCGTGTCTTTCTTGTTTGTGACCTAAAATTTGCCATTATCCTTATGTTCGCTTTTCTGGGTCTAACATGTCCTTTTTCCTTGTCTATTTTAAAAGTTTCTCTTAATCCTTTGTTTTGAGAAATTTGGTTATACTGTGCTTTGGGAGTAGGTTTCTTTGTGTTTTCTATGTTTATGGTTTATAAAGCTTCTCAAGTCCATGTGTTTATAGTTTTAATCAAACTTGGAAAATTTTTTGTCTATTTGCTCTTTTTTTTGTCTGTATATTTTTCTTTTTCTTCTTTTGGGTATTCCAGTTTATTCCAAGTCACATGAAATTGTCCTACAAATCACTTTTTTTGGATTTTTTTTCTGTATATTTTGTTTTGCATCATTTTTATTATTATGCCTTCAAGTTTGCTAATTTTTCTTTCAGTTATATCTAAACTGCAGATATTGAAGATTTTTCTTTTAAAAATTTTAGATTTCATCAGTAGAAATTTGATTTATATTTATCCAGTCTCTAATTTCTAAATATATGAAAAAATTATAACTTTTAATGTCTTTGTCTACTAACTTTAACATCTGTTCTGATACTGAAAAGTTTTAGTTGTTTTCTCATATTTTACTTTTTGTTTGTATGCTTGGTAATTCTTTTTTATATTTTATTCTAAAGATGTGGGGTACAATTCAGGTTTAGATACATAAGTGGTCATCATATGGGTGAAGTTTGGGCCTCCCATTGGTCCTCACTTTACCTCGTTAGGGATCAGACACCCTTAGTAGTGTTATGTGCCCCCTGCCTTCCCTGTCAGTGATCCGCTACTGCCAATCTTTTTCACGTAGTATTATGATAAATGTTCAGGGTCCACTTATCAGTGAGAATATGTGGTACTTGGTTCTTTGTTTCTGTGATAGATCACTGAGTATGATAGACTCTAAATTCAACCAAGTTGCTGTGAAGTTCTTAATTTTTGTCCTTGTTTATGACTGTATAATATTCCACCATGTATATGTACCATTTTGTTTTTTTATCCATTCCAATTATGATGGGCAGCAGGGTTGGTTCCATGTTTTAGCCATTGTGAAGAGTGCTGCAACAAACATGTGTGCACAGGTATCTTTTTTCTAGAATGATTTGAGTTCCTCGGGGTATATTCCCAAAAGAGGGATTGTTGGGTCCTATGGAAGGTCAATATTTAGATATTTTAGAACTTGCCACACTGTTTTACATAGAGGTTGTACTAGTTACACTCTCACCAACAGTGTAGAAGCATTCCCTTTTCTCTTCAACCTATTGTTGTTTTTTGAGTTATTAATGATGGCCATCCTGACTGGAGTTAGGTGGAAGTTTTGATTTGCATTTCTTTGATGATTAGTGAGGCTGAGCATTTTTTTCTGTATCTATCGGCTGCTCATATGTCTTCTTTTGAGAAGGATCTATATCTTTTGTTCATTTTTTAATAGGGCTGTTTTTTGTTTTTTTTCCTTTTGGCACATTTGAGTTTCTTGTAAATCCTGGATGCTAGGCCTTTGTCAGATATACAGTTGGCAAATATTTTTCCCCACTCTGTGACTGTCTCCCCATTGTCTTTTTTGGGGTTATTTTTATTGTGAGTTGGGTGTGGAGGAGCAGCAGAGTCGGCATCTCAAGCCAGGCTGTTGGCTGTCCTCAGAGGGAGAGTCCACACTTGCCCACGAAATCAGAATCAAGAAGGAAAATGCCCTTGGTTGCATCACCACTCCTGCTGCTTGGACACCTGACAGTCACGGAATACCGGCCGGTGCCTGACGGCTTCATGCAGGAGGCCTGAAGCTCAGCCGGGGAGAGCAGCATTTGCCTAAAGCTTTTCCTTAACTGCAAAAAAGGAGGGCTGGCTTCTACAAATAGCTGTGCAAGTGAACGTTTTGAGGACTAATCCCAAACTTGTTGCTTCTCCAATGTTATGAATCCATGCCTGCACCATGACATGTTTCTTGCACATTCACAAACGTTTCCAGAGCTCCAGAACCATGAGTGCCTCCTCCCTGTCCTATGTGCTCACCTCCCAGCAAGCTTGGGCCTCTACACACCACAACTTTCCCTAGAAGTCCTGGGACTGGGCGCTCTCAAAGGCCTGGAGGTTTGTGGGAGTTTGTACATGTGGTTCAGGGCCTGTGTGAGGAAGGCCCCGCTGGTGTTGATCTCCATCAAGGTCAAGTTGTCCAGCTTGGCATGCACCTCCTGTTGTGTCACAAAGCTGTCGGTAGACACTCGGAGCTTGGCTATGCGCGTGTCCCACGTATCCTTGACCAGGGTCCGGATCTCGTCTGCTTTTGGGATGTTGTCTGAAGCATGATTCAGCAGGAGCTTGGTGAGTTCCGTGTAGTAAGGGCTGGGCATGAGGTGAAGGTCTCCTCCTGTCGCTCACGGTCCCTCATCATCTCTAGCTTCTCCCGATGAGGTAGATCTTGTCCAGGCTGAAGTTGGGGATGATGGTCACCAGCTCCTTCTCGGCCAGAAACTCTACTTCGGCTGCGTCCATAGCTGGCGCAAGTGGCCAACCCGGACCCGCCGCCCCCTCAGCAGCGTCCGGGCAGAGGCGCCATGGAGCCCCCCCTCCCCTCATTATCTTAATGATTTCTTTTGCTTTGTAGAAGCTTTTCAGTTTGATGAGGTCCTACTTATCAATCTTATCTTTTATCGCATGAACTATTGAGGTTTTGATCACGAATTAGTGGCCTATTCCAATTTCTGTAAGGGTGTCTCCTGCGTTTTCTAAGATTCTTATAGTTTGAGATTTTACATTTAGGTCTATGATCAATTTAGAGGTTTTTTTTTTTTTGTATGGTGATAGGTAGGAGTCTTGTTTCATTCTTCTGCATGTGTTCAGTCAGTTTTCCCAGCACCATACTGAATAGGTTCTCCTCTCCTCAGTGGTTGTTGGTGGAGGCTTTGCCAAAGATAATTCAGAAATTAAGGTTTTGTTTCCAGAATCTCAATTCTGTTCCATTGGTCTATACGCATATCTTGTACCAAACCCAGGTTGTTTTGATTATTGTAACCTTATAATAAAGTTTAAAATGCAGAAGTGTGATACTTCCAGCTTTGTTTCTTTTGCTGAGTATTGTTTTGACTATTTAGGGTTATTTATGTTTCCATATGAAGTTCTGTATTGTCGTTTCCAGGTCTGAGAAGAATGATGTTGGTAATTTGATGGGCATTGTGTTGAATCTGTAGATTGTCTTGAGTAGGATGGATATTTTAACAATGTTGATTTTTCCAATCCGTGAGCATGGAATATTTTTCCATTTGTTTGTGTGTTCTTTCATTTCTTTTAGAAGTGTTTTGTAGTTTTCATTGTGAAGGCCTTTCATTTTTCTGGTTAGGAAGATGCCAAGGAATTTCATTTTCTTATGGCTATTGTGAGTGGGATTATGCTTTTTATTTGATTCTCTGTCTGCTTGTTATTGGTGTGTAAAAATGCAACATTTATTTTGTACCCTGAGACTTTGCCAAAGTCTTTCATCAGTGCAAGGAGGCTTCTGACAGATTCTCTTGGGTTTTCAAGGTATAGGATCATATCTTCAGCAAAGAGGGATTACTTAAATTCCTCTTTTCCTATTTGGATACTCCTAATTTCTTTCTCTTATCTAATTGCTCTGATTACGACTTCCAACATTGTTGAACAGGAGGGGTGAGAATGGGCAGCTTTGTCTTGTTCTGGTTTTTAGGGGAAATGCTTCCAATTTCTGTTCATTTAGCAATATATGTTGGTTGTGGGTTTATCATAGATGACTTTTACTATTTTGAGGTATGTTCCCTCTATGCCTATCAAGAAGGGATGGGAGATTGTGCTGAATGCTTTTTCTGTATCTAATGATATAATCATGTGGTTCTTGTTTTTACATCTGTTGATGTATTGGATTACATTTATGGTCTCGTGGACGTTGAACCAGCATAGCATCCTGGGGATGATGCCTACTTGGTTATGTGTTGTTGGATCCGATTTCCAAGAATCTTGTTGATAACTTTTTGCATTTATGATCATTAGGGATAATGGCCTGTAGTCCTCTCTCTTTGTTGGATCTTTAGCTGATTTGGGTATCCATGTGATGTTAGTTTCATAAAATGACTGGAGGAGAGCTCCGTTTTTCTTGATTGTCTGGAATACTTTCAACAGGATTAGTATTGGCTCCTCCATGTATGTTTTGTAGAATTCCACTGGAAAGTCATCTGGTCTGGGACTTTTTTTTTTTTTTTTTTGGTAAGTAGTTTTCTTATGATGGAGTCAATTTCCTGGGTTGTTATTGGTCTATTTAGAGTATCAATTTCTTCTTGTTTCAATCTTGGGAGGTTGAGTGATGCCAGAAAGTCCTCCATTTCATTTACATTTTTGAGTTTGTTTCCACGAGTGTGCATTGTAATCTCTCATAAGTTTTTTTATTTCTTTGGGGTAAGCATGTGACTTGAAATTTTGCATTTCTGATTGTGTTTAGGGCTTTTTTTCCACTATTTTTCTTGGTCAGTCTGGCTGGGGATCTGTCAATCTTGTTTATTCTTTCAAAGAACCAGCTTTTTGTATTGTTGATTTTTTTCTATGATATTTTTGTCTTCTATGTCCCAAATTTGGGCTTTTACTTTGGTGAACTGGATTCTTCTGGCAAAGTTAGGGTTTTGGTGGTCTTGCCTTTCCTGCTTTCTAAGGTGATTTGTTAGGCTTTTAAACTGTGATCTTTCTATTTTCTTGATTTGTGTGTATAGAGCTACACATTCCTCTTTTAATAATTTCATGGTAACCTAGAGGTTTTGGTAGGATGTGTCTTTGTTTTCATTTGTTTCCATGGATCTTTACATTTCTGTTTTGATTCTGTGTTGACCCAGGAGTTGTTCAGCATCATGCTGTTTAGTGTCCATGTCTTTTTGTATTTTGGGAGGATCTTGTTGGTGGTGATCTTTAATTTTATTCCACTGTTGTCTGAGAAGGTACATGGCAGTATTCTGATCTTGTGAAATTTGTTTATGCTTGATTTATTGCCAAAGATATGGTCAATTTTGGGGCATGTCCCATGTGGCAATGAGTAGAATGTGTATTCCTTGGTTGCTTGGTGGAGTGTTTTGTAGATATCTATTAAGTCCATGTGGCCAAGTGTCAAGTTGAGGTTCTGGATTTCCTATGGATTTTTTTGCCTCGATGATCTATCTAGGGTTGTTAGTGGAGTATTTAAGTATCCAGTTATGATAGTGTTAGAGTCAATGTCCTTTTTTAGGTTACTTAGTAGTTGCTTTATAAATACTTGTGGTCCTGTGTTGGAGGCATATATGTTTAGGATGGATATTTATTGTTGATGGATTGAGCCTTTTAGCATTATGTAGTGTCCTTCTGTATCTTTTTAAAATTTTGCTAGCTTGAAGGCTGTTTTGTCTGATATGAAAATCACGACTCCTGCCTTTTTTGTTTTCATCCATCTGAATATTTATTCTCCATCGTCTAACTTTCAGTTTGTGGGTTTCTTGGAGGCAAAATGTTGTTGGGTCATGCTTTTTTTAATCCAGTTTGCCATTCTATGTTTTTTCAGTGATGCATTAAGTCCATTCACATTCAGGCTGATTATTGAAATGTGAGAGTTGGTCCCTGTTATAAGGCATTATAAAGATCCCACCCACTTTCAGTGAGATAGGCACATAATCACAGAATGAATCAAGACCGTTCCCTCAAACTGATATACAGATGCAGAGAGATAGAAATACTCTATTTGGTTTGCTGAGCTATGAGAATATCTCAGAAGCTAACAGTGAGTATCCTTTCTAGTCTCATAATAGAGAAGGTGATGCTGGCAAAGGGTCTGGACTAAGTCACACTTTAAAGATAACAAATATATTTGAGAATCTCAGTTGAGGCATTCCTGAAACTAACATGAATTTTTGTATATTATAGGTCACATAATTTCGTTAAGTTTTTAAACTAATGTTTTAATTTGGGTTTTCCCAGGAGAAGAGTTTGAAACAAGGATTCAAGGCAAGTACTTTATCTTGGAGATGATACCAAGAAGTAATAGTGTGAAGAAAGAGAAGTGAGACAAAAGAAATGATGATAATCATTAAAAGTGTTCTTATCCAGGTAGTAACCACTATAAATAACCAAAGCTTGATATCTTTGGGAAACTTTATGAACCAGTATAAAAATGTGACCCCAAAGTATTTCACCGGAAGAGCAAGTCAGTGGGGATATTTATACACTATGCTCTTTAGTCATTTATTGAGGTGTAATTCCAGGAGGCATTGATTCTTGGCAGTTCAGGTCTGCTTTGTAGGTGGCAATGACGGAAGAAGATAGCCAGAAAAAATCCCCAGACAAATAAATGCAGGGCTACCAGGTTTAAATTAGGCTGATGTGAACTGAGTTAAAGTTGAAGAGACATGAGTGGTGCATAAAAGATGCCTGCTAAAGGGTTTTTGTGTGTGTGTGTGTTGAATTTTCATCACCTGCAACAGAGAGTGCTGAGAGAATTCATTGTCCCTCACATGATCTCAAACTTTGAACATGTCCACTATCAAGCTTTACAGAGATAGCAGCACTTACTTCCTTTCTTTCAGGGTCGCCCTCCCTGCTGGGTAAAATACATAGAAGTCTGAGTTCTTGATTATAAGAATGGACACCTGGCAGCCTCTCTGCATAGAAAGACCAACACTTGTGAAGATCAGATGAGGTTTTCGTTGCAGGAGGCCTTATTTACCCACTGATACCTTCTTTCTCATGGAAGTTGCTCTTTGAAGTTATGCCTTGCCTAATGTGATCTGATGATAATTATTATTAATTATTATTTTTATTATTATTTTGAGTGAGAACCAACTTTGGCTTTTAGGATTTGGCCTCTTTTGTATTTCCCATTAGTCATTTTCTCTGCAGTAACTGCTGTTGGCTATAAAGTTGAGGTCATTTTAGCACAACTGGGAAGGCCTTGAAACTTCCAGATAGATATTAGTGCTTTTTTTGGAAACAAGAGAAGCATGAGGTAAATGAGAGTGTTTGACATTAGTAACTATAGTTTTGACTTTCTTAGATTTTCCTCTCACCTTTCATTCTCCATTTATCTAAAGCTATGACAATAGAATATGGGAAAGGAAGGAAGGAAGGAAAGGAGGGAGAGAGAGAAGGGGGGGAGGGAAGGAGAAGGGGGGGAGGGAAGAAAAAGGAAGGGAGAAAAGAAAGAAAGAAGGAAAGAAGAAGGATGGATGGAGGAAGTCCAGTGAGAATGAAGTGTGGTGAATAAGGGGCATGGTAGTGCAGAATCATGCTGGAGTGATGGGCAGGGACCATCTCTCTTTAGTTTTAAGGTTAAGCCAAGGAAAGAAACAGAATCCTCAAGCAAGGATGGAGCATTCCCACATTCAAACTGCAAGCCCTATCATCTCACTGTTTATTGGGAGTCTTCTTAAGATTTCCCACATTCGACAGTCAGTTGGGAAAATGTGACTGTGGGTCACACCCCCTCCCTTATCATGCCATAGATCTTGCCAACACCACAACTTCCATCAGAGCATTGCCAAATCAGAGAAAATTCAGTGTAGATACTAAGATTTTGGAGTGCATTATACAAAAGTTCTGTGATCTTTGGCAAGTTCACTTGTTGTCTGCTTTTTAAGCATTTGTTACATTCCAGGGACTGTTTGAGGCATCGTCAAAGTGATGAGCAAGGTATACAGTCTCAGTTGTCGTGACCCTTCTGTAATTGTTAGATAGGCAGAAGACAAATAGCAAAGGCATTAATTCAACAGTTACACAACATTTCTGTGCCTTAGTTTCCACCATCATCTGAAAAATAAAGTCAGCGACAACACCCATCTCATGTTGTAAAAGTCAGATGACCTAAGATGGAACCAAAGGAAGAGACCCCAGATCATTTATCATTGTTCCCTATGTATCTATTTCTCAGGAGAGACTGGATCCTAAAGTTGAGCTCAGCGAAGTATTAAATCTCAACCCACTTGAGTAAAAAACGTTCTCCAATGCTGGTACAGTACAGGGCACCCTTCCTGTGCTCTGGACACAGACCCCAAACCACATGGATCTGAACATCATTTTCTAGGATGCATAGGAAATCTTTATTTGTTTTTGGCTCATACATGAGGGAAGGTAAGAAAGGCTCTGGGCCTCAGCCTTGCCAGTCAGACCCAGCTGCTTTCTGGTCCTGCCCTCTCTTATCCCTTACCTATAGAAGGAAAGGGCCTGGGAGTGTTGTCTGTGATGCCCAGTGGTGTCTGGATGTGCCTCTAGGCTCAGACATTACTATCCCTGCCTTTTCTGGTTTTCATTTCCTTTTCTTGTCTGCTAGGCTTTTGAAATACATATTGCAACCACTTGTTGCCCTGTTTTCTAAGCTGCCTTGAACTGCTGCCAGGGGCTGTTGCCAGAGAAGCTAATGACTAAGTCACTCTCCTTTCAACCCCTGGCAAGACTGGGAATCCACTTGGGGATGGGGTAGCAAAGGCCCAGCCATCCTGAACCAATCAGGAAACCACATTAAAAGTACCGACCAGGGAGTAAGTCACTCATCCTCAAAGCTCAGCGCTGAGCTCAGCTTAGAGGTGACGACCAGGCCAGGGGTGCTCTGTTTTGCTCCTGCAGAACCACATCAGAGGCAGAGTCTCAAGCCGAAAGGCAGTCCATCAGAGAAGCCTTGGGAGGGGCATTCTAGGGTTAGCAGAAAAGTGAAACTCACTGTGATTCTGAGTCAGGAAAGTTCAGAGAATAGCAAAGAAACACCAGATCATGCCAGAGAAGGAAACCCAGGTAAAGTAGATTATGAACAATAATAATAAATAAGAGATAAAACTATTTAGAACTGACTTTTTGTTGGGCTTTATCCAAACACTTCCTAATTCTATCTAATAACCCTATCAGGTAAATTCTATTATTATTCCCACTTTCTGAAGAAGAAATTGAGTCATGGGGAGATTTAGTTGTCAGTGGTATAATGTCCCATTTATCTTCTCTTACCTGGACAATTATCCCTATTTTTAGTTAACCCACTTTCTGAATGCTTTTTCCAGGTGGTTCTTTTGTTCAGATGTATCCAGCTCCAGCACTTGCACTGAGAGCACCGAACAGAGCAGAGGATAAACACTCATGGTCTTTGGGGTTGAGTCCAGTGATCACAGCATCTCTAGTCACCCACTTTTACTTGCTATCATTTCCACCATTACATTCTATTATTTATGGAGATTTATAGTGCAGTAAACTAAAGTTCCTACTTTTGGATACTCTCTTACACCTCCAGCTCTCTCAGATTTGCTATCGCTTAGAATGTACTTCTCCCCTCTACTAATTTGGCTATTTTGAGTCCTGCCTGTCCTCCAAGTAACTGCTTCAGTTTCAAATGTTTTCTCCTTTATTAAACTTCCCATGAACATTCCAGGTCTCTCTCTCCTATGAACCAAGGGGGTGAACACTTTGCAGCAAATTTAGAGATGGTACCTCATACCTCCTTGCTTTGTCCATTTTCTTTATAACTGGACAGAAGTGAGCATATCTTGTCCCTCTCTTAGTCTCTCTCATAAACATATGGAGTAACTAATAATAGTTTATAGGTTAAGGAAGAAATTTAACAAAGGGAATATGGCAGGGAGCTTCTAAGATGACTCAATTATCCCTAACTTTTGGCATTCTTGTCTTGTGTAACCTCTTCTCCTCAAATGTAGACAGAATCTATGACTTGCTTCTAACCAATATTGTACAGTAATTTTCATGGGCTGTCACTTTCTTTTTTCTAATTTTTTTTTTTTTGAGTTGGATTCTCACTCCTTCACCCAGGCTGGATGACAGTGGCATGCTCACGGCCTCCGCAGTGTCGATCTGCTGGACTCTGGCGACCCTTCTGCCTCATCCTTCCAAGTAGCTGGAACTACAGGCATGTGCTATCATACTTGGCTAATTTTTTGACTTGTTGTAGAGATGAGGTCTTGCCAAGTTGGCCGGGCTGGTCTCAAACCCACGGGCTCAGACAATCCACTTGCCTCGGTCTCCCAAACTGCTGGGATTACAGGCTGAGCCACCAAGCCCGACGAGCTGTCACTTTCATGATTAGGTTACATAAGATTATTAATTCCATTTTGTTAGTGACTCTTTCGCTGACTTTGATAAAGTAAGCAAGCATGTTGGGGAAGCTTATGTGGCAAGGAACTGAGGGCAGCCAACAACCATTGAGAATCTGAAACTATCAACCCTACAGTCATTAAAGAACGGAGTTTTCCCATCAACTCCATGAGATCAGAAGCAGATCCTTCCACAGTCCAGCCTTCAGATGAGACTGCATTCTGGCTGGCAGTTTTGGTTGTACTTTGAGTTACCTTGAAGCAGAGGACCCATCTCAACTGTGCCCCATTGCTGATCCACAAAAATTGTGAAGTAATAAATGTGTTGCTTTAAGCCACTAAGTTTGTTGTGATTTGTTATACTGCAATAGATAATGAATACAGGAAGGCTCATCAGACAAAGTCTTTTTGGAAGAATTGAAATTGATTGAAAAGTCTAACAAAGGAAAGCAAAGGATCAAGGTGACATTCAAGGCTGGGAAAGTGAGCAATAGCTATATGGAAGGCTCACAAACTATAGTACCAGACAGACCTGGAGATGTAGGCAGGGACCTGACTGGGGAAGGCCTAAAAGAGCTTGTCCCTCACCTTACAAAGCAGGAAGAAAAAACAATGGTGATGATGTAGAGGATTTGTGAGATTGTGAGAGGAATGTGCCTCCATCAAGACTTAGAAGGGCATAAGAGGAAGATTCATTCCTATCAGATGACCTTGCTCTTTTTATAAATGCAGGTACATTTATAAAAGAGGAAAAAGGGTTTCTCAGAGTAACAATACTATTAATGACAATAAGTCACCATTTTCCATGCATCATCTCACTTAGGCCTTACCGTCTCCTTATGAGATGTTATATTTCTATTTACATTTTATATATAAGGATTAAAATGTTCAAAGAAGTTAAGTAACTTGCTGAATGTCATCCAGTTCAAAAGTGGTATAGTATGGAAACAAGCCCAGGTTCTAGTGCCATGGTGTCATGCTGATGTTCTGGCACATTTTTCTGTAGATGCCATGGGTAACTTGTGCTCTTTGCTAGTGTTGTGTTGCTGCTGTTTATCAAAATTGCTTTGGAGACAGTTGTAGAAGATATGGTGGGTCTAGCCTAGTTGATAGAAACAGGCAGAAGAAAAAGCTGTTAGGGGATATAATGTGAATTATTGTAATCAAGGAAATCTTTCAGGAGGTGGAAGACACCCAGTGTGCAAACGTTGTAGCTACTGGAGCATCTACACACAGAAAACCTGAACTTTCAGGATACTTCAAAAAGACAGCCCAATATATTTTATATCTGACAAAGGCCTAACATCCAGGATCTACAAGGAACTCAAATGAGTGGAAAGACAAACAAAAACCAAGCCAGCCCTATTAAATAATGGGCAAGAGCCATGAATAGACACTTCTCAAAAGAAGACATATGAGCCAACAGATACATGAAAAAATGCTCAGTCTCACTGATTAGCAGAGAAATGAAAATAAAAACAACACTGTGATACCACATAACTTCAGTAAGGATGGCCATCATTAATAAATCAAAAAACAACAGATGCTGGTGAGTTTGCAGAGAAAAGAGAATACTTTTACACTGTTGGTGTGAGTGCAAACTAGTTCAACCTGTATGGAAAATAGTGTGGTAATTTTAAAAATAGCTAGAAATTGATCTTCCATATGACCCAGTAATCCCCTTCCTGGTAATATACTCAGAAGAACTCAAATCATTCTACAAAAATGATACTTGCACATGCATATTTATTGCAACACTATTCACAATAGCAAAAACATAGAACCAACCCTGCTGCCCATAGAAAGTAGACTGGATAAAGAAAATATGGTACATATACACAATGGGGTATTACACAGCCATAAAGAAGGACAAAATTATGGACTTCACAGCAAATTGAATGGATTTAGAGTTCATCATACTCAGTGATCTATCACAGAAACAAAGAACTTAATACCACATGTTCTCACTCACAAGTTGGTCCTGAACATTTATCACAATACAAAAAGAGAAGGATTGGCAGTAGCAGGACACTGCCAGGGGAGGGGGAGTATCTGGAATTACTGAGTGTGCCTGATCCTAAACCAGGGTAAAGGAGAACCAGTTGGAAGCCCAAAGTTCACCAGTACATAGACTACTTATGTACCTAATCCTGACTTGTACCATACATCTCTATAATAAAATGAAGTTTAAAAAAAGCTCAGTAAATGTATGAGAGAAGAAAGAATCATTGTGGAGGTGAAAAATTGTCTCTATTCGTAAGGCAGATCATGGAGTAAGATGTTGAACAGGAATATGTAGACAAGGAATATAGGAAATCTTCCCAGTTCACTCCAATATACATTGCTATAAATGTTCTTAGATTAATTGAGTCTTTTATTGTGACTTCTGGACAAAGCATTGTCAACTCTGAAATAAAAGCCTCCATTTTGTGTTTCTGATATCAACCAAGTGGTTGATATCAAGTTTTTAGGAAGAATTTAGGCTTCAAGCCTATAGTTACTCCTGCCAGTTTAATGAAAACAGCAATCCCAAATCAATGATAAGATGGCAAAATGGCTCAGATTTTGCAGAGTTGGCATGAGAGTTTACCAGGAAGGAAAGTGATGGTGTTCTCACCTTGCCTCCCAAGGCCTGGATAATCCTGGGGTACTGAGACCCAACCCTCATGCCATACTACTACTAAGCTACTATGCTTTTTCATTTTTTCCCTCAATGCCCAGCTCTGCGTTTGATGCCTAATAATGTGTTGAATAAATGAATGAGCTGGGCATGATCATGTATGCTCCTTTGCTCAGTCTCTTCGCAGTTTATTTTAGAAATACCCACATCCCAATGAGTACCAGGAATTGGACAGCTTGTATGCATTTCAGAGACTGAGGGTCTGAGAGGTCCAAACTCCACACACACTGCCTCCTCTCCTAGTTTCACTCTCCACGTGCAGAGGAAGCCAATCTCCTCTCCTTCTCCCCCCTCACAGAAGAAGGAGGCTGGTTCTAATGGCCTTGGCCCCAGTTTGCTTGTATAATTAATGTGGGATTTTTCCTCCTCTAGTAAAAAATGACCTTGTCAAACCAGAGACGACAAAATCTTGGTTACTGAGCGATTGTGGGTTCCCTGCTGGGATGGCATCCTGGGCCTTGCAAAGAGAAATCTAATAAAATCGGTGTCAGGGGCTCCCTGGGTGCCAGGTCCCCTGCCGCCTGACCCCATGATCCCAATTTATTAGCCAAACTCAAGAAAGCAGACAAACCTCACTGGCTCCAGACAGGAGACTTCCAAGCGGGAGCTAACGTGGGGGTTGGGGCTAGGTTTCAGCAAAAATGACAAGGGAAATGACAGGAGGTGCCAGCCGACTAGGGAGCCTGGGAAGCCCTATTCAGAGCATTTGCTGCCTTGACAGGACCAGTTTAAACTTGGTTGAAGAATGTGTTAGAATGGTCCATTGAGAAAGAAAGTGGTTTTTTCTCTCTTTGCACTGTTATTAGCAGGGCTGTAGACTACATGCCTAGCATTAGCCATGTTCCTGGAAGTCAGCTGGCGTCAGTAGAGCAATATCCAAAGAATAATATTTGCATGGGGAGTTTTTATTTTGTAAATTGGGCACTTCTTCAAATGCAAGAGACTTTTAAATGTACAGTCGCTATTTACCCTTCTCCATAACCAAAGCTCCATGTGATAGAAAGTATTTACATCATACACTTCAACCCTTATTAGCTGAATAATCTTGGGCTAGTCACTTACCTTCTTCACCTATAAAATAGGATAGCAGTGCTATTCTCATAAGATGAGGACTGCAGTGTGAGAAAAGGAGAATCAATTCACAAAACAACAGCAAATCTTTATACCAGAAAAGTCAACTAGAAATAAAAAAGAAGGAAAGAAAGAAAGAAAGAAAGCAAGTCCATTCCAAATAGCAATGAGAGTTCTAAAATGTCTAGGAATTAGCTTAACAAAGAGTATAAAAAATCGATCAGAAATTGTTAAAACTCTATAAAGGATATAAAAGACAATCTGATTGTTGAGAAATGTGATGCTATGAAATGTCTTAATATTTAATGCTACCAATTATCTTCAAAGTAAACTATGAACTCAATGCAGTGACAATAAAAATCTCAGATAGATAATTTTGAGCATCTAGAGACTAGAAAAATGCATAAAATCTATATGCGAATATGAAAGTCCACAAACATGCCAATTTTTGGAAAAGAATAGCAAAGAGAAGCGAGATGATGCACCAAGTGTTAAGATATATTACAACACCATAGAGGTTAAAAAATATGGCAGTGATTCCCAAGTGAATAAACACATCAGTCGTTGATAGACTGATGAAACCAATCAGGACAAAGCTGTCAGAAGATACAGTCATACCCAAGCAGGTGATATATAATAAAGATACCTAAGCAGGTGATATGTAATAAAGATAACAGAAATCAGTAAAAAGGAAATATTGGAATGGTGCAGGAAACCTGATTCACTATATGAATTACAATAGAAATCCTTTTTACTACAAATAAAGGGATGTCCAGATGGATTAAGAAATGAAAAGGTGAAACTCTAAGGTTAATCAAAGAATATATTATCATTGTAACCGAGGAGTGCAAAAAGTTTTCTTAAATGAGTTTCAAAAAGCACAAATCATATGTCATCCAAATTAGGAACCCCTAATCACAAACACCATAGACATGGCTAATTGACAATTGATAGATTGGGATATATTACTTTCAAGTTATTTGCAAATTTAAAAATTGACACAGGACTCATATCTAGAATGTATAATGAACTCCCCAAAGTCGTATAAATAGAATAAATGCAAAGGGTATGAATCTTCAATACATAAAAAAAGTAGCCTTAAAGACTTAAAAATATATAAAGGGATACTGAAACTCACTAATAAACAAATAAATAGTAGTGAAAAGAAGCAATACCACTTTATTCCATAAAATGGGCAAAAACTAAGATAGTTGGATAATGATGGCAGGGATGTGAGCAGACAACAACATTTTCTTTCTATGAACTACCATTAAGAAAATAGACTGATTCAAGCAATCAAGACAAAAATCCAGAAATACTTAGTCTAATAGCATTTGAATATAACTTGTGATGCTGCAATATCACTCTTCTATACAGTATATATGGAGAAAATCTAGCCCAAATCCATAAGAGGACCTATAGAGTATGCTCATTACAGCATTGTTGAGGAACTGGGAGCTGTCAAACTATAACCTATGGGTCAAGTATGGCCATGTATTTGTATACAATACCCATGTATTTGTGTATTGCCTATGTCCTTTTTCATGCTACAATAGCAGAGCTGAATCCTTGGAATAAAGACCTTAGACCACCTGAAGCCAAAATATTTATTATCGTGCTCTTTATTTTAAAAAATGCTTGCTGACCCATGGCTTAGAGTATCAGGAAGCCATAGGAAACCTAGGTGTTTTATTGCTGAGGCACAAGCTAAGCAAAATATAATGGGTACATATTATGGAATATTATGTTGCTGTTAAAAGTCATTAACTATTTGAATGTATGTTTACAGACATGGAAATATCTGAATGGAAAAAAAATCAATATACATCAATATCCTATAACTCTTATTAAATAAAAAATACCTGCATAACAACAATACTATGCATTTTGCAAACATATCCACAAGATTAAGGTATCATGTCAAAGACAGTATGATTGCTAAAATAAAAGAGTAGGAACACATAAATAAAACACATCAGGAGATGGTCTTTGCATAAATCTCACATAGAAGTGTGCTATGAAATAAGCTGCATGATTCACTCATACTTCTATGCCTGAGATCCAAAAAACAAATGTAGAACATGCTGAGTACATATTATGAATTTTCAAAAAGCATTCATCATCATCATCATCACCGTCATCATCATCATCATTATCACCATCATCATCATCCATATCACTTTGTGAATATTTTGAAAGTGAAATCCTAACCATGGAGCTAAAATCAATAAAGAAGAACATTCTTAAGACAATCTTGTTGCATTAGTGAGTCCAGAATAATTGACAGTAACTCTCTTGAGAAGAACACTTTAGAGGCCATAAGGAATCCAATTTATGGATAAAATCCATAAATTGATGGAGAGGGGGAAATAGGGCTTATTTACTATCATAGTCATTAATTCCACTCACCAAATATTTCTGGCTCTTTGTCTTCCAGTTTGCATGTCCTCATCCTCCTTTTGGTTACTAGAAGCCTTGTGAATCGTCCTGGCTGAGAAGCTGTTAGTGTGAATGTTGTGTATTGCTGATGGACCAGAGTACCCATTGCTCTCTCTAGACTCTCCAGAGCTCTTTTCCTACCTAGCTGCATTTGCAATGGTGATTTTTCTTCAGTTCCTGCAGGACTACAATGACCAGAACCTCCTGAAGTTCCACAATGGATATGCTGATTGAAGTCACTGAGGATTCTGGGTGTTGTTTGTTACCCAAGCATAGCCTTGTCTACATCCTGATGGATACACCTTGCAAATCTTCAAATATCTGGACACTTAGAATTGAAAAGACCCTGAGATGCGATGCAGTCAGAACTTCAACATGGGCAGAGTAGATGAATGTCTAGAACAAAAAGATCCAACCCAGTGATGTAGAACCTACTTCCCTCATTAAAAGCACCTGTAATCTTCACTTACCTCTTATCATTACTGAGATCTTCTATTTGGAGCCAGATTCTGCATCCTTGCCACTTCTACCCATTTGAATTAGTTATTTCCTTATCCCTCTTTCACACAATAATTCTCCAGATAGGGGAGTATGGTAGGCAGAAAAATGGTTTCCCAAAAATATCCACATCCTAATCTCCAGAACCTATGAATTTGTTGCCTCACATGGCAAAAGGGTCTTTGCAGATGTGATTACATTAAGGATCTTGAGACGGACAATTATCCTGGAGTATTTGAGTGGGATCCATTTAATCACAAGGGTTCTTATAAGTGGCAGACAGGAGTGTTAGAGTCAGAGAAGGGGACATGACAACGGATGCAGAGGCTGAAGCAATCCCACTGCCAGCAGGGACCTTGAGCCAAGGAACCCTGGCAGCCTCTAGAAGCTGGAAAAGATAAGGGGTTCTTCCCTGCAACCTTCCTGCCAACACTGATTTTAGCTCTGAATGACCCATTACATACTTCTTCAGTACTGTAATATATAAATTTGTGCTCTTAAGCCACTAGATTTATGGTAATTTTTAATAGCAGAAATAGAAAATTAATATAGTGAGATTGGTTGCCATATTTCTTTGCATTTTCTGTTTCCAAACTAATTGTTTTTTACCACACCTGATTGTTTTTTTAGCATGGTTCCCTGATACCTTAAAAACTTGTTTTCATTATCCAGTTTGTAAAAAAAAATGGTTTCCTAAAACTGTGACTTTGTTTTTGTTCTGGTTTTGACTTAATAAAGGAAATGTACAACAAAATTAACCTTGCCTAGAGCAAGTCACCAAAGCAATGTGAACTTTTTTTTTTAGAAACCAGGATTTATTGAGAGGACAGAAAAGCTCCCACAGTGGGAGGGGACCCAAAGGGGTTGCCTGCAATGTGGACTTTCTAAGCAGCTCATTGAATGTGGTATCTACCCAGACTCTAAATAAATCTTTTTCATTGTTGATATTGCTGTCATTTAGACTGATCTCCCCGGTTTCATGGTTGTTCAGTTAATTTTGGAAGAATTAAGTACAGATTTTACCAATTCCTTATGCATTATCAAGTATGAGTTAACTCATGAGTTGTATAATTTGGTCAAAACTAACTGCATTTAATATTCTATATTGCTGCTATTAATGAGAAATTAAGAGTTTGACAAGACATCAGATTTGAGGAAGAAAAAGGCCCTCTTTTTTGGACAAACTCATATTAATATCAAATTTTTTTCTTTATTGATTGCTATGTTCCTGGTCCTTATTGAATAAAACAGTTATTGCCTTATTAAATTCTCAAAACAGTCATATGAAGGAAGGAGTATTGTTATTGCTGTTGTAAAGATGATGAAATGGCATTAAGGATGGTTAAGCAACTTGCCCAGTATTCACAGAGGCCTGACTGTGCAGATGGTGCCTTAAAACCGTGCTATAGTATCACCCATAAAGATATCTGTATGGTCCTCACTGGTCTGTGGCTTGGATTTGTCTGACTCCAGGTCCAGAAGCTTCCTGGATATGTGGACACCGTCCTTGGAAATGAAAGGACTTGTCAGCTCATTTTTGATGGATCACATTTCTTAGAATAAGCACAAAATATTTTCCATTTACTGAGTGATTTTATCGTGCCTCTCTGGATTGTGCTTTGGAGGGGAGAAAGGAAACAGTTTTCATGGTTAAAGTCTAAGAAATACCTCTCAGTCAGTCATGGGTGAGGGGTTAGTAATGGGTGACTTCGGTCCCTCTTCATGCTCACCTGGCACAGGAAGCGCTGGGTGGTTTGGCCCGAACTCTTAAAAACAAGCTCATTTGCCCTCCTGAGTTGATGGTCTGGTGGAGAATTTGTCTGAAAGAATTTGTTCCAGGAAAGGCCCTGCTGCATCTAACAGGAAAGGGAAAAAAGAGAGACAGAGGCATAAATCTTTTGGCCTTCTGCCTGTTGCCTGGGAATCTGTTCTTTCCAGTCCGGAAGTGTGGACATGAGTAACTGATGAGTCTCAAAGCTTGGCTAAATGTCATACCCCTGGGCAGATGTGTGGGCCCCCTGAGGAGAGAAGCATCCCTTTTGGTAGAAACCATCTCTATCCAATATTAAAAACTTACATTAGCCATTAAGCACATGAAAGAAAGCTCAAAATCACTAGTCATTAGGGAAATGCAAATCGAAACCACAATGAGATACCACTTCACACCAACTAGGATTGCTATAATAAAAAAGACAGACAATAACAAGTGCTGGTGAAAATGCAGAGAAATTGGGACCCTCATGCATCGCTGATGGGGCTATAAAATGGTGCAGCTGTTTTGGTAAACAGTCTGGCAGTTCCATAAAATGTTAAACATCAATTTACCAGAAGACTCAGCAATTCCACTCCTAGGTGTACACCCAGGGGAAGTGAAAGGTGTTGTCAGGTGCAGTCGCAGCCGATCTTGATGATCAGTGTTTCCAGTTCTTCCCCTCCCCCATTTATTTGTAAGACATATTTCCTAATGATAAAAGTCTGTCCAAGATTAACCACCAGCTGCCTTCCTCCCACCCCCTTGCACTCAGCCTGCCTCATCTAGATATTCTGACTGCCTGGCCCCTGCAGGCTTTTGATTGGAAATTGACTCCACAGTCAGGTAGATGCATTTTGTGAGTCATCACAAAGAGAAGTTGGGGCTTTGACTAAAGCACTCTACTTTAATGTAATAATTGCAAACAGAGAAAACTCTACAAAGAGAGTTGCTATTTTTCCTAAGGGTCTGTCACTGGGAGCTAACAGAGATAAGGCATGGGCCTCAAGGGAGAGTCAAAGTTATGGCATAGGAAACCAGATTTCAGGGAGCAGTTATGGAGAGCAAAAGGCAAACAAATTTTCCCAGCATAAAAGAGAAGCATCTAGCCTTCTTGGTCCAATCACCATCAGGCCCACAATGAATGAAAGTCATGAGTTCCAGAAACAGCAGAACATGAAGCCTCCCCTTAGATCTTGGGATTGATGCTTAGGACCTGATGCTTGGGACCTAAGAAGGCTTTTGGTTCCTTGGAGACCCTTAGGAAAAATAGCAACTCTCTTTGTAGAGTTTTCTCTGTTTGCAATTATTACATTAGAGTGCTTGCAGTCAGCCAGAAGCCAATTCTAAGCAAGCCATCAGACATGTCTATATGGGTCTGAACTTTACTCAGAAGCAGGACTAAAATTCTGTCCTATGGGAATTCTGGGTCCCACATTAATCAACTTAAAAATACTAGCAAAGAGGTAGTAGGTGTCCTATAATTTCACATGCTGTGCATCTGGCTGATAATTTATAGTTTTATTCCCTGAAACTTTTTCTTCTCTTTGATCAATCACCTCTCAAGACCAAAAGTAGCTAGCATTCTGCAATTGCTGTTTATCTTTCCTGACCACTTAAAATATTTCTAAGATTTACCACACATACCGCCTATTTATGTGTATTGTGTGAATATTGTACATTTATTTCAGTCTGCAGATTTGAACTTGCCGTTACTTTGCTTTCTATTTTCTTTGTTCATTCTCACTTCCATTCCATTTTCTATTTGGAAGATTCAGCTTATTTTGTGTTTTTGTTTTTATTTGGAAGTTATATGTTGCCTATTATTTTAGTTACCATTAAAGTTTTTAACATGTATAATTATCTTTAAGAATTCTTAAATTATGCAGCCTGTCTCCTCTTTTGGACTCAAAAGAAATGCAAAATTCTTTAACTTGATTTTATTCACTTTTCATGCTACTGTTTCTAGTATCTTAGTTTTTGTCAGGGTCTTCTATTTATCAAATAAGACATTATTATTACATTTAAATCAATTTTAAAAGATTTGTCATTTTGTTTCCCAATTTCTTTTAACATTGCTCCATAATACTTCTTCCTTCTTAGATTGATTTCCATTTTTCTGACACATGCTCTGGTGGAAAAGGAAGTCATTTATGATTTGTGCTTAACATATCCATCATCTTCCATAATTTTCTCAAAATTTCTGCAGTATATTGGTTATTATCTCCATTTTACACATGAGAAAAGAAAGACACAGAGAGGAAAGTGGCATACTTAACCAAGTCACAGAACTGACTTGTTCCAGATGCAGCCAGATGTTTTGGTCAAATACATTTTTGGGTGACCAAGGAAGAAAAATACTTAGAGTCAAATAGAAATATCTTGGGTGAATCAAGAAAAAATTAGAGGAAAGTAGAGTACTTGTAAAAAGATGAAAATCGTTAAAATTCAAGTGATTTGTGCAAAAAAATCACTATTTCTAAAAAATTGCTTCAACAGTGTTTTCTTTTTTTTCCTTTTTTTGACTTTAATATTTTTAACTTTATTTGTATTCACATTTCTTTATTTTTTAACATATTTTAAAAAAATATTTAAAATAAAAATATTTAAAAAATATTTAAAATAAAAATATTTTAAAAAATATTTAAAATAAATATTTTATTTTAAATTGTGGGGTACAGTTAAGGGTTAGGTATGCACATATGCATTGTGCAGGTACCCTTGTTGATGAGAAGTGCCCCCCAATCCCCAGACAGATATCTACTACCATTAATCCCTTTTTTTTTCCTTTTTAAAAAATTTGCATTTTAAAGATGTGGGGTAGAGTTCAGTACAATTCAGGCTTAGGTGCATAAGTGGTCATTGTACGAGTAAAATTTAGGTACCGTTATTGATGTTATGTGTTCCCCCTGGCAGTGTCCCACTTCTGCCAATTCCTTTCTTATAGTATTATGATAAATATTTAGGGTCTGCTTATGAGTGAGTTTATATAATACTCAAATCTTTGTTTCTGTGATAACAATTTAGAGAATTCTGTGATAATTTAGAGTATTATAGACTCTAAATCCATCCAAGCTGCTGCAAAGTCCATAATTCTGTTTTTTATTTACAGCTGCATAATATTCCATTGCATACCACAGTTTCCTTATCCAGTCCACTTTCGATGGGAAGTATGGTTGGTTCCATGCTTTTGCTTTGTGAATAATGCTTCAATAAACTTGCGTGTGCAGGTATCTTTTTAGAGTGATTTGAGTTCCCATGGGTGTATTCTCAGAAGGGGGATTTCTGGGTCATATGGAAGGTCGATTTTTAGATCTTTTTTCAAAGCCTAGCTGTTGTTAGATTCAGCACATAATTAATTTGGAGCAAGGAAGAGTGCTGTGATGGAGGAAAGGTAATGATATCAAAATGACTAGCTTGGCTCTTCCCAAATATCTGAATCTTACAGTTTCAAAGACAATTTTGGGGTGGTGATCTTTAAAAATTGTTAATTTTTCTGTTTTTTAAAAAATATCTGAGTTAGAGTCTGGTTCAAACACATTTCACCAAAGCTCATGTAACACGTTCACAGCTCAAAATCTCTTTAAAACAAAACTTGCTATCATTTGAAAGATGTCAATGTGTTGAAAACACCCATTTAAGCCTTCTCTAGTTGTCCTTTCATTCTGGTTTGTACTTCAGTTAGTGGGCACCCTCATTTTGTGGGCAATTTTAGTAGACTGTTAATTTTGGCTGCCACCTATCCTTAGCAGGAATTGAGCAGAGATTTCATTCCCCTGAATATAACACGTGCCTTACCTAAATCAAGTGTTGTGTTGAGTATTCAGGGTGGAGGTACCTGCTGACCACAGGCGCTTGGGTGGTGTGAGAATATCAGAGTCAGGAGGGTTGCCATCACTGAGTTGCCAAACCACATTCTGGGTCTAACACTGGCCAGCTGTATGACATTGGTGCTATGACTCAATATTTTGTGTCTTGGTTTAGTCATCTCTAAAATGAAATTGTAATATCCAATCCCTAAGCCTGTTAAGAACGTTCAGTGGTTGCAAAGGAAGCTCTTACTGGATGATCAGAAAATGTTAATTATCACAGTTTGTAGTAGCTGAATTCACTGAAGATCTAGGTCAGCATAGGATGAATTAAGGTCAGAGCAAGGTCAGGACAAATGAGTAAAGGTTTTCAATGACAGATATCTTATCACTTGAGCTTCTTTGCACACAACTAACTTGCTCTTATAGTACAGCTATAACTGTTACTATTATCAATGGTGACTAATAATATTAATAATTTCAAAAATAACATACAAAAGAAATAATGAACCGGTTGCACTATTATTAATAAAATGTGTACAAAGTAAGGAGATCATCCAGTTTCACCCCTCCATAGTACTACTATAAATAACTTGGTATGCCTCATCTTTCTAACTTTACTGACATATTGATGTCTTCATCTATATCTGCATTTCTCATAGACATTCCAAGCATACACTTTGCCAAGGATAATGCAATATATAATGACTTATAGCATACTTTTCTCACATTGTCATGGGCATCTTAACCTGTTAGTGCACACAGATCTTCCTTATCATAGCTAATGATTGTACACTAGTCTTATCTAAAAATCTGCGTTTTCACCTGGGAATTTTTTATTTTCTGTGGTTTAGTTACATCTACACAGTGCTTAGCAAAAAAGTTGCAAATGGAATTGACGTCACAAAAATCCATTTCTTAAATTAAATGTTTCACTAGTTTCACTAAGGGGAGACAATTAAGCTGCTCTGTGTTGCCCAGTTTCTTGGTGTCCAGGTACCTTCTCCTTTTCGAGAGGTTAGTGCTTTGGTCTGATGACCCACTATGGAAAAGTGTGCTGGGTTTGGGAATGGTCTATCTGAATATAATCCCTGAAATGCAAGCCCAAGCAGATGAAAATTTCAGGCTGTACATGTTCAAAACTTTGTGAGAACTCAGTGTGGCAGAACTTCACCTTCTGCTCTGTAAACCCCAAAGGCCCATGGTAATTAACTCATGTTCCGGAGTTTCCAAGACCTGTTCAAGTTAAAAAAGTCAGGCTTAACCTCTCTTTATTTTCACTTGAACTTAATGGACTCTGAACTCACATTTGGTAGTTGGCAAATATGAATCTGGTACTCATTATGGCTAACTCCTAGTGAGGATTCTAAAGAAAGAAGAGAATGCGTGCACCATAGTGAATATATGTTGTCCTTGTAAGTAGATAAACAGTAGCAATACAAAGATTTATAACACTGATGACTCATGAAGCCAAAAGGGAAGGAAAGAACAGGAAGAAAAAGAAGAGAAAAGAGACAAAATATTTTAGCATCCGACTAGCCAATAGGGTAGTCACTAGTCATATGTGGCTAGTAAGTACTTGAAGTGACTCAAGTCTGAATTGAAGTGTGCTGAGAAAAATAATATAATTTTTGTGTTGATTTCGTATTGACATATTTTACATATATTGGGTTAAATAATAAATACTATTATAATTAATTTTATTCACTTTTTAAATGTGGCTACTATAACACTTAAAATTACATATGTGACTTTCATTATATTTCTGTTGTACCGCTTCCTTCAATGCATAGATAAAAATAATTTTTTATTTATTGTATGTAGTGTTGTCAGCAGAATGAGAGAGTTTATATCTTATTTATTTAAATATGCTTGCTAAAATATCAATTTCCTTAAAAGCTTTTCTCACATAGTCCCAAGTTAAACCTAAACTCTGTCCCTGTACCACATTCACAAATTATGAATTAGTGGATTCTAAACGAAAGCAGACTTAACATGTCGAGCACATGAGATAAACATAAATTAATGTAACTCATCTGTAAGCTTAAGTTTGGTTTAGAAAACCAACAAGAAATGTGACAGCCCCTCTCTCTAAATAGATAAAATAGAAAATCAGAGATACAACAACCTATGTGAATTTAACACATCACTCAGTTTCAGATTTTGATATAAGACGTGGCTGTTGTTATCATTCTGGTACCTGTAGGTACTCATTGTCTTATGTTTTTTCCACTATAGATACTTCTTTATTCCCACAAGATGTTTCACTTTGAAAGGGCTTGCACAGCTCTCTCCACTCAGAGCTACAGCAGTACAGAGACTAAAGATAACAGGATACCTCAGGTCAGGCCTGACTAAGCTCCCTGTCTCTGTTTTATGCATCTCCTCAGTCCACTAAATAGCTCTGTCAGAGGATACTCTCTTTACTCCTCTTTTGACATCCTGTGCTTATTCCGTGAATTTTCTTCATGCCTACAACTCTGTATGAATAGCAATAACCAAGAAACCTGGCTACAGTTTTGGGGGGAGAAAAGCGTTTGGCTCAATGGCATCAGCAGCCTGTTGCTAATGGCTAAATTGTCATGCCATGGGCCACGGCTAAGGATACCTGTTACGGTAAGATCTCTTAACAAAAGAAAGCACGCCAAAGACACAGCTCCTTGTCAGAAATTATTAACAGAGGTAAGACAGTAGTTCTCCAGGGCACCAAATATGAGGTATTATTGTACAGTCTTATTGTTAAATGCTCAGAAAAGTAATGTGAAATGTTCTAGAAAGTGTAAATATTATGGCCCTGGAAGTTAGAGGTAAAGATTAGGAAAGGGTAGAGAAGAACAGTGCCCAAAAAAGGAAGGAAGGGTGCAAATGACAGGCAGTGATATCAAAAATAACTTTGACAGCAACCACTATTTCACGGAGTATTTACTTTGCATCAGAGACTGTAAGTGCTTCACATGTACTGGCTCATGTACCATTTATAACCACCTTGTCGTTGCCCTTATTTTATAAGTGAGAAAGCTTCAGGTGGTTGAGTGAGTTGTCCAGTATCACATGACCAGTATATGGGTAGACCCAGGATAAGAAGAGGTGCCTTTCTGACTTCAAACCTCTGAATTTTCCACTGTGCTAACAGGGAGGTAATGGAACTATTCTATCCTCTTATTTTTTACAGCACTAAGACATTTGTGAACATTACCTACAACCCCAGATCAGTGGTCTCAACTAAAACACATGGGTTATTCGATAATGTATGGAGACAATTTTTTTTGCCACTAATGGGGTGGGAAGTGCAACTAGTATAAAGAGAGTAGACCAGGGGAGCTGTTAGACATCTTATAATACATAAGACAACCCCTCACACAGAAGAGAATAAGCTAGCCCTAAAAGTCAATAGTGTAGGGTTGAGGAACTCTGTTCTAGAGGAAAGGTGTAACTATATTGTCACGCTGCCTTGCCCTGCCCCATCCAGGCCACTTCACAACTTGGTTGGTCATTCGTTCATTCAACATATATTTATTAAGCACCAGGTGAGTGACCAACATCATGTTAGGCTCTGTGGACATACATTATCAAAGTTTCAAAAAATGTGATTCAATATTTGTCAAAAATATCATTGAAACCCGTAAGCCATGGGTCTAAGTGGTGTGTAACGAGGAAATCTCAGTGAAGTAGTTGACACACAAATGCTTTAAAGAATGCAGCACACTGGATTATATATTTTAAGAAAGATGAGAAAGGAGATTTAGAATAAAGTATTGATTGGGGGAAGCAAGATGGCAACTGAACAAGTGGGAGTGTAAAAGTCTCTGCAAGGACTAGTGTCCATAAAGACAGTCTGCATGAGTGGGTGAGTGTAGCTGAGTCAGTGAAATCCAACTGCGGGAGACTCGGGAACAAGCACTTGGGGCTTACCTCTGGAGGTGGCTGCAACCCACCATTACCCTGAGATCAGAGCTTCTGACATTCAGGATTGTCAGCCGTTCTTGGGGGTCTCTCAGAAGGAGGCAGCAGAGGTCAGCTGCTCCTCAGTGCCTGGCACCTGGCTCAAGCCACCACATGCAGCAGCAGGGTGGGCACTAGAGTGGGAATCAGACACTAGCAGTGGGAACCATGAAGAGGGCATTGCAAGGAAATCTGGAGCTGAGCTCCTCTGGCAGTGAGGAGACAATGATTGTCACCACTATGTTGGCCTGCCTGGCTCTGCTCAGTCTCCAACCTGAGACCCAGAGGCAATCTCCATACCCCTCCGGGATCAATCATCACTGACCCAGAAAGGAAACTTTCAGCAGTGGACACAAAGAGACAGATGCCTCACCTCCACGCTGGACTAGGCATGGACACATATGATCTGAGTGGGGAAATTGGCATCAGCAGCAGCAGTAGCAGATGAGTTGAGTGAGTCTGGATCTGATTCATCCTCCTCCCACAGCAGTCTGTGGGGCATCTGATCCATGCTAACAGCAACCCCATCAGCCTGCAATAGGAGCAGAGGGAGGGGTTGGAGACTGGAACTTGCTCTCCACCACCCTAGCCAGAAGCCACAGAGGGAGCTCTTCATTTTTCTTTCTCTGTTTTTGTTTATGTTTTAGTACTTGTTATGTTTTAAAATTCTTTTTGGTGTTGTTTAGTCTCTTTGTTTGCATATGGGGATTTTTGAGGGCAAGTTCATCATCAGGTTTTTATTGTTTGTATATTTGTTTGTATGTTTTTGCTTTGTTTTGTTTCTTTGTTATTCATAGTTGGTGTGCCTGTTTTGCTTCTCCTTCTCCTCTCTCTTTATTTTACTTTTATCTCCTTTCTTCCTTTTCCCATTCTTTTCCTTTTTTAAAAATCTCATTTTGCTTTTGGGGGTATACATACACCCCACCACATGGATAGATTGTAAGGTGGTGGAAGTGGATTCCAGGAGATCCACATCCCTGTCAGTGGATACTGTGATCTGCAGATAGCTTCTGAACCACAGCTCCCCCCATCACCTTAATCAAACCTCAAAACTACAAAAAGCACAGCACCCCTATCCCCAGTACAGCTTTAAAATTGAACAGATCCAGAGGATCTACATAAGAAAGAATATGAGATTGAGCAAACAGAAGTGAATGCTACCCTTCCTATCACTGAGCAATGGAATTAAAAGGGGGGGAGGTTGGGGGAGAAGGGAGGAAAACCACCACAAATAAAGAAGAATCAAAGGAAGAACACAGGTCCTATACAGACTCCTGGGAAGACAGCACCTGAGAATATAAACTTCAGCACTCAAACAATGAAGAGCCCCCAGAATGACTGGTCTCAAGCCAAAAACCCAGAAACAAAGAAATTAATAGATAGAATGAATAAAAATGAGGAGAGACAAGAGAAAGAATGAAGGAGTTGATAACTGAGATGATGGCAATAAAGACTACAGTAAATGAAATAAACAACAAACTGGCAAGCATGGAAAGCAGAATTAACCAAACAGAAGAAAGAATCAAACTGTTAAAAACATAGAAAAGAAACTTAAAAAGATGGAACAAAGTCTCCAATATATATGTGATTATATCAAGAGACTGAACCTATGATTAATTGGCATTTTTGAGGCAGATAGAGACTACCCTGGAACAAACATTTCATGAAATTATCCAAGAAAACTTACCTCATTTCATCTGAGATGTGACCATTTAAACACAAGAGACTCAGAGAGCTCTTGCAAGACTACAAATGAGAAGACCAACTTCTAGACACATAGTAATTCACCTATACAAAATAAGTATTAAAGAAAAATACTAAAGGCAGCATGAAAGAAAGGTCAGACTGCTTACCGGGGAAGACCAATTAGAATAACAGTAGACTTATCTACAGAAACACTGTAGGCAAGAAGAGACTGGAGTCCAATCTTCAAAGTTCTCAAAGATAAACAATTCCAACCAAGAATTTCTAACCCAGTTAAGCTAAGCTTCATCAGTGGAAAATTCAAATCCTTCCTGGACATTAAATCTCTAAGAGTTACGCTGCCTCCAGACCAGTTCTACAAGAAACATCAAAGAAAGTATTAAACATAGAAGAAAGAAAAAAAAGAATGACCAAGCTTTCCCCAAGAATGCAGGAAAAACATGAAAAATGCACACATGTATCAACCCCAAAATCAAAAGAAAACAAACGAACAAATGAACAAACAACAACAAACCCTATAAGAACTTCATGATAAGGGATAAACCCTCACATCTCAATAATTAGCCTAAACTGGAATGGACAAAATGCACCAGTGATGAGACATTGAATGGCAAATTGGATAAAAACATATGCTGTTTCCAGGAGACTCATCTCGCCAGATTCAAAGGAAGAGGATGGAAAATGAATTTCAGGAAAAGTAACATAAAAGAAAGCAGGAGTTATGATCTTAATATCAGACGAATACCCTTTAAGCTATCAAAATTGTAAAAAGATACAGGAGGTCACTACATAATGATAAAATGTTCAATTCATCAGTAAGAAATATCCATCCTAAGCATATATACACCCAACACAGGAGTATCAACTTTTATAAAGAAGCTTCTAGGTAAACTAATAAAAGATACTGACTCTAACACTATGATAACTGGGGACTTAAATACCCCACTATCAACCCTAGATTGATCATTGAGGCAAAAAATCAACAAGGAGATATGGAAATTCAACTTGACACTTGACCAAATGGACTGAATACATATCTACAGGATGCTCCACCCAACAACCATGGAATATACATTCTACTCCAAGACTGACCACATCATTGGCCATAAATCAAGAATAAACAAATTTCATAAGATTGAAATACTGCCATGCACCTTCTTAGACCAAAGTGGAATAAAAAAAAATATCAGCAATAACAAAACTACCCCAAAACCACAAAGACATGGACACTAAGCAGCATAATGTTGAACAACTCCTGGGTCAACATGGAACGCAAAACAGAAATTAAAAGATTTCTGGAAACAAAAGAAAATAAAGGCACATCTTGTCAAAACATATGAGATGCCATGAGAGAGTACTGAGAGGGGAATATTCATTTCTTTATAAACACAAATCAAGAAAATGGAAAGCTCATAAGTTAACAGCCTAACAAATCACCAAAGGGAGTTGGAAAGACAAGACCACCAAAACCCTAACTTCAGCAGAAGAATCTAGATCACCAAAGTAAAAGCTCAAACAGAACACAAAGACAAAAATACCATAGAAAAAAATCAATGATACAAAAAGCTTGTTCTTTGAAAGGATAAACAAGATTGATGGATCCCTAGCCAGATTGACCAAGAAAAGGAGAGAAAAAACCCAAATAAACACTAACAGAAATGCAAAAGATCAAATCACAATGGACAGTGAAGAAATAAAAAAAATTTTTATCAGAAGTTACTATAAACACCTGTATGGAAACAAACTAAAAAACCTAAATGAAATGGAGAATTTTCTGACATCACACAATTACCCAAGGTTGAAACACGAAGAAACTGAGATATTAAATAGATCAAAAACAACCCAGGAAATTGACTTCATCATAAGAAAACTACCCACAAAAAAAGTATTGGACCAGAAAGTTTTCCAGTGGAGTTCTACAAACATACAAGAAGGAGCTGACACCAATCCTATTGAAAGTATTGCAAGTGATTGAGAAAGACGGAACTCCTCCCAAATAATTTTATGAAGCTAACATCACAATGATACCCAAACTGGGTGAAAAGCCAACAAAGAAAGAGAACTACAGGCCAATATACCTGATGAACATAGATGCAAAAATGCTCAACAAGATTCTAGTAAATCAGATTCAAAAATCAGCCACCATGACCAAGTCGGCTTTATTCCCAGGATGCAGGGCTGGTTCAACATCTGCAATACCATAAACGTAATTAAATACATCAACAGTTATAAAAGGAACCACATGATTTTATCATTAGACACAGAAACAGCTTTTGATAAAATCTAGCATCCCTTGTTGATAAAAACCTTTGAACGCCTAGGCATAGAGGGAACATATCTCAAAATACTAAGTGCCATCTATGATAAACCCACAGCCAACATATTGCTAAATGGACAAAAATAAGAAGCGTTTCCCCTGAAAACTGGAATAAGACAAGGCTGCCCACTTTCACCCCTCCTGTTCAACAGAGTGTTGAAAGTCATTGCTATAGCAAACAGACAAGAGTAGGAAATAAGTGGTATGCAAATAGGAAAAGAGAAAGTCAAGTTATCCCTCTTTGCTGATGATATCATTCTGTACCTTGAAAATCCAAGAGAACCTGTCAACAACCATCTTGTAATCATAAAGGCCTTAGTCAAAGTGTCAGTATACAAAATCAATGTGCAAAAGACTGTATTCATTCTTATACACCAACAACAAACAGGCAGAGAACCAAATAAAAAGTATACTCCCACTCAAAATAGCCACAAAAAAGATGAAGTACCTTGGTATCTTCCTAACCAGAGAAATGAAAGACCTTTACAATAAAAACTACAAAACACTGCTCAAAGAAACCAAAGAAGACACACACAAATGGAAAAATATTCCATCCTCATGGATTGGAAAAATCAACATTGTTAAGATATCCATTCCTACTCAAGGCAATCTACAGATTCAACACAATGCCCATCAAATTACCATCATTCTTCTCAGACCTGGAAATGACAATACAGAAATTCATATGGAAGCATATATGACCACATATACCAAAAACAATTCTCAGCAAAAAAAACAAAGCAGGAGGTATCACACTTCCAGACTTTAAGCTTTATTACAAGTCTACAATGATCAAAACAACCTGGTATTGGTACATGAATAGGCATGTAGACCAATGGAACACAACAGAGATTCCAAAAGCTTCCATCAAATTGAAGAGCTTCTGCAAAGCAAAAAAAAAAAAAAAAAAAAAAGGCATCATGAGACTGGGGAGACAGTTCACAGAATGGGAAAAAATATTTTCTAACTGTATATCTGACAAAGGATTTACAAGGAACTCAAATGTGCTGAAAAGAAAAAAAAACAACCCCCCCCCAAAAAAACCAGCCCTATTAAAAAGTGGGCAAAAGACACGAATAGACACTTCTCAAAAGAAGACTTAGGATATAGGAAAAAATGCTCAGCCTCATTAATCATCAAAAACATGCAAATTAAAACCACACTTAGATACCACCTAATTCCAATCAGGATAGCCATCATCAATAACTCAAAAAACAACAGATGCTGGAGAGGACGTGGGGAAAAGGGAAAGCTTCTACGTTGTTGGTGGGAGTGTAAAGTTGTACAGTCTTGTGGAAAACAGTGTGGTGATTTCTAAAAGATTTAAAATTCGACCTTTCATAGACCCAAAAATCCTACTTCTGGAAATATACCCAGAAGAACTCAAATCACTCTATGAAAAAGATGCCTGCACATGCATATTTATTTCAGCATTATTCACAACAATGAAAATATTGGACCAACTGTGCTGCCCATCTAAAATGGACTGGATAAAAAAATGTGGTACATATACATAATGGAATATTATGCAGTCATAAAGAAGGACAAAATTATGTTCTTCGCAGCAACTTGTATGGATTTAGTCTATAATGCTCAGTGATCTATCACAGAAACAAGGAACTGAGAACTACAAGTTCTCACTCATAAACGAACCTTGACTAATTATCATAATACCGTAAGAAAGGGATTGGCAGTAGTGGGAAATTGCCAGGCAATGGAGGGGGGCACACTTTATCAGTAAGGGTACTTAATCTCAAGCCAGGTGAAGTGGGGACCAAAGGGAGGCCTAGACTTTACTTCTACAATGACCATTTGTATACCTAACCCTGAACTGTACTCATCTTTAAAGTAATTTTTTTTAAAAAGAAAAAAGAAATAAATAAAGAAAAAAGAAAGGAGATTAAAGAATGTTTATATATCAGTTAGGAAATTTTATTTGAAGTTACATTTATACTTATTCTGTATCTTGTCATTGTGATGTTATGTTTTTGTCTAAGTAAGTTTACTAAAAAATTACAAAAAGCTTCCCTAAAACATTTAGGAATTTGTTTTAAATGTATCTGCAAATAATATTGACTTGCAGTCTTCAGACATATATGATGGTTGTTGAAAACAATGTTTATTGGAGTGTTTGTTGTAAAGAATTACATTTGTCACTTACAATTTATCTTTATTATACAATCTTATATTTATTAACCCATTGACTACGACTTTCCTAAGCCTGTAATTAACCAAGCCCATCTGTGAGAAAAGAGGTATTAAACTAGCAACATTTTTCAAAGTTTTCCTCTTGAAATTATATATAAGCAAAAATTCAAAAGTAAACGGAAGAGATTAGTTTTGTAAGAGATCTCACATTTTCTGCAGCACTAGGAATTCAATAGTTAGAAAAAATAATCAGATGTGGTTCTTAACCTCAGAAGTCAATTATTTGACAATGGAGACAGAAATCAAAGAAATAATCACACAAGAAGTTAAAACTACAACTGGAATAGCTAAAGTGAAAGATTCAGAACACAAGGAGTAAGCAGAATAGGAAATATAGCCTGGCCAGTGGGTTGAAGGCAAGGAAAGCCTCTCTGAGAAAGTGGCATTTGAGCTGAGAACGCCTCAACATGCAGAAGTTATTTCAGGCAGAGGGAATAGCATATGCAAAGGCCCGGGGTCAGGAGACAATTTGGTGGGCAGTATGTCAAAGGGAATGTGGACAATTACAGCGTGTAATGGAGTCAGAAGGGCAGGCAGAAGTAGCACTTTATGGGTCCAGGCAGACCACATTACCAAGTTTACATTTTTATCTTAAGGTTCGTGTGGAATAACTAAAATGTCAAAATCAAGAGAAGATGTACAGTTGAGAAACTTACTCTGGTCACCGGCTTGGTGAAAGGATCATTGCAGGAGTGGGGTGAAGGCAAAGAGAACAACTGACAGAAAACAGAAAACTATACCCATATAGAGATGATGATAGTTGAAAATAAGACAATGGCAGTGAAACTGAAGAGGGCAGGTGGATTCAAGAAAGGTTTGGGAGGGAATAAAATCCACAGGTAGGCTATGGTAGGGTGGGGGAGACGGGGGTGCTCAATGCTTTTTATTCATACAGTGGAGTTTACATCTCATATACTGGGAACAATGACATGTATGCCTGATAATATGGTTGAAGCTTCATGATGCACTTGCACTGTCTCCTATGAACAAGAGAAAGGGGAAGACTATTTCTCTATGGAGAATACATTATTGCTAGCTCCCTGCTATATCCTTTAATCCAGAGGAAAACAATAATCAGCTATGAAACAGGAGGGAAAGACTAGGACATCTAAATATTTAAAACAAGGAATTCAAGCCCTGTCAAATCCCAATCATAATGCATACCCTTATACACCATTTTCTTCTATGCCAATGATGACATTTGAAACAGGGAGGAGAAATCTACTGAAAAACAAGATCCCCCTCAGTGAACACACGCTGGTCAATCCTTGCTGGACTGTCCGTTTCAGCTATTAATTTGCATGAGAACAGCTTTTGGACAGATTCTGTGATGAATCTCTTGCCAAGATCAGCCATTTAAAGCTTACTTGCATTTCTGATTTTTGGATATGACATATCACAAGGCCATGAAAGAGTGGATAGGTCAAAAACTATAGTCTCAAAAGGAACATGATGGATTGGTTGTCAACAGCTAAGCGACGAAGTAGGAATGACTAGAGTCTAGAGGGGAGGGGAGAGGTAGAAGTTAGGTTTGAAGGAGTCAAGGTTTCAACTTGAGCCCAGGCAAAGGTCAACCACTCTCCAAGGGGCAGCAGCGTGGGCCTCTAAAAGAACTTTGGAGTCTGAAGCCCGGCTCTAAAAGAAGTAAGCTTAAGGCGAGTCACTTCACCTTTCTGAACCTTAGTTTCTTTTGAAAAAATGGGAAATATCATGTCTGTTTGGGATGGCTGTGAGGATGAAGCAATTTTGCTACAAGCATTGGGGAATACTTGACTACAGGTCTGTTGGGTAAACACCTAGTTGCAAGGAGTGAAAGGGTACACATGGGAGGTTACCTCCAGGCTTTTCCTCATTCCCCCGCCTCCCCACCCTCCTGGAACAAAACCATATGGTCCTCTGGAAGCCCACAGTCTTGTGTTCAATGCATTAGCTGATTTAGTCAGTTTCTCCATTAACCAAAGGCAAAGGGCCTGAGGTAGACATTTAAATGAACCTTCCTATGTAATGCACACTCATCTCTCTGAATCAGTTGCTGAGGTAACGGGGTGTTAGTCACATGCACTGAGTTGTTAGGGGATATTAAATAACATCACTCCACTTATTATTTCATCTGTTAAAATTAGGTTTTTGTCTGAAATTACTTAGTGACAATACTGGAGTTTCTTCCAAAAGCCATAAAGATGGCCTCTCAAATTTAGAAAATGCTGAAATTGTTGGAAAGTTTTATTAAGCTGTTTAGAATTTAAAACAGCAGCTTACAGCAAAGCAGTTAAGAAATAAACACCATCTCAGGGTGTTTACCAGTTCCTTCATGAAGTAATAACTCAAAATCTTGTCACATTTGGAAAAGGAGACAGATCAAGTGTCTAAACATCCTAAGTGTCTTTAAAGAATATACTTCTCCCTCTAGAGCACTGAGTCCAATATTAAACAACATGATTTCCTGATGAGTTTTATCATAGTGTCTTAGATCTGGGAAATATCTTACAAATCATCTCACAGTCTTTTTCCTGAATCAATGAAAATGTTTTTTTACTTTATGAAAAAAAGTATTTCAAAATCTTCTCTTGTAAAACTTTTAGAGGCTGAATTCATCCATTGCAAGCAAACTCTAGTCTGTGTTTCATTTCTTTCTTCACTCTGTCTGCATCTGTCCTACCCAGGTATTAGCAGAGACAACCACTCTCTCATCTGAGAAGATCTTCCCTTCTTTCTGGCAAGGTCAGGTTCTTTCTTCTCCCAAAGCTTATCTTTCTTATTAACTCCTTTGTGAGACTCTTTTTCCACCTTTGAGGTCATCACACTTCTACTTACCCTGAGTAATTTTACAACAGTGTCTATCCTCTTCCCTCACTAGTATGTTTGCCCTTGGATGAGTTTTTCAGTGTGAGGTAATATTCTTTGGGGCTTCAGGTGAACAATCAGTCCTGGCAATTGACACTCCAGTGCTGGACAGTACCAAGGAGAGTGTTAAAACATTTCTCACTTTACAGGTGAGATTACCAGAGAAGAGAAGCCATTTACCCCAGAACCTATATCTATATAATGACATAACTGGAGCCCAAACTAGAGCTTCCAACTTTCAGTTCAGCTTTTCCTGAGTTACGATAACACAGCAACAGGTCTGCAACTGGCCCCTTGTTCCTAAGAATCATTAAGTATTATAGACTCTAAATTCACCCAAGTTGCTGTGAAGGCCATAATTTTGTTCTTATTTATGGTTGCATAATATTTCATCATGTATGTGTACCATATTTTTGTATCCAAGAACTGAGTACCACATGTTCTTATGCATAAGCAGACCCTGAACATTTACCATAATACAATAAGAAAGGGATTGGCAGTAACTGGCAACTGCCAGTGGAGTGTAGGGGTGGGGGGACACATGACATAAATAAGGGTACCTGATCTCAAACCAGGCAAAGTGGGGACCAAAGGCAGGCCCCAACTTTACCTGTACAATGACCACTTGTATACCTAATCCTGAAGTGCACCTCATATCTTTAAAATAAAATAAGATAAAAAGGAAGTTAAAAAAGAAAAAAAAAAGAATCATTATGTGAGTTTTTACAGAGTGAATGAGTAGGTAGTAAATAAGTAAACAATATTTTTTTGAAAGGAATTTGGTTTTAAGTAAAACTTGCATGCTATGTCAGAAGCACTCATGACAACTTGGTCTTTGATGAATATTTGTGGAATGTCTCAATGATGGAAATGAAGCTCTCATACTGGTACTGACCAGAGCCAGATCAGGGAGAATCAGGAAACATCTGATTCTGTGTGGACTCCAACTCTTGTTTTCCAGGTCATCTAAGTTGTGAGTTCAGAAGTCTATTAATTTACTAATTCAGTCAAAACCAATGATTCTGGAAAAAGTGTAATAGTATTATTGGAGCCGAAGACAAGATTTTAAATTTTCAGTGTCTCAGACTTGCCAGGGACTTCCTATTTTGGCCAAGTGTCATCATCTTGAGAAGTTCTCCTTGTCAGATGCCAAATGTCTCTTCTCCTTTGGCCTCTGATCACCTATCACTTTCCCCAACAGCCAGGGCTACTAATATCCCCTTACCACAGTGCAATAAGTGGAGGCACTTGGAAAGACTTTCCTTTACTTACATAGACACCTGCATCAATATCTAGCAGACATATACTTCTTCCTTCCTAGGGAAAAGTGGACATAATTCTGGATTTTTCAGCACAAAATTACATGAGGCTGAGGACTTATTCATAGAATCCTGTCTCTATAATGAACCTCAAAACAATTAACAGAAGGGCATTAAAATACATAGAGCTTTGTTAGCAATGACAAAGATACTCAGTGTCCCTTTAGCTTGTGTATAACTAGTAAAATTGCTTAACTTGTGCTGACAGTCTAGGGGAACCAAGGGTAGATAGATGACTATTATATGAGATAGGAAAAAACAAACTGTTTCCTGCTTTTACATTCAACACAACATAGAACACTTCTGACATCAGATGTGTGGAGTTTTTAATCCACACATCAGTTCTCAATTTAATTAAATTCTGACACTATCTACTTGCAGTTAGAGTCAGATCCTGCAGGTTAAGGGCTCAGTCCCCAAGGACTTCCCCCATCCCACTTCAGATGACTATCTCAAGTTTGGGTTTCTGGAACTTCTGCATGACCAGCTATTAAATGGGAGTTTCCATGACCTTCTCCTTGGAGTCCATCATTTGCTAGGGTGGTTCACAGAACTCGGGAATGTGCTTTACTGACATTTAATGGTTTTTTAGAAAGAATGTTACAAAAGATACAGATGAACAGACAGATGAGGAAAGAAAAGGCACTGAGCTTCCATGCCCTCTCCAGGCATGCCATCCTCCAGGCAACCTCCACATGATCAGCAACCTCACAGCTCTCCAAAGTTTGGGAATTTTTATGGAAGTGTCATCGCATTAGGCATGATCTTTTATTAATGCAATCTTTAGCCCCAATAACCTTCTCAGAGGGGATGGCTTAGGATCATAAACATGGTTTGGTCTTTCTGGTAACCAGCCTCCATCCAGGAGACAACCAAGAGTTGCCTCATTATAAGGCACTCTTATAATCCAAGAAATTACAAAGGATTTAAAAGTTCTGTGTCAGGAATTGGGTCAAAGACAAATAATAGATAAAAGATGCTCCTATGACCTCAAGAACATTTTCTTACATAATTACTGTTCAATGATCAAAGTCAGAAAATTAATATTGATTCAATAATACTATCTAATCTGTAGGCCTTATTCAAAGTTCACTAGTTGTCCTGTCAAATCTAGTGATCCAGATACAGGATCAAATCCAGGATCACAGGTTGTGTTTAGTTATCACTTCTCCCTAATCTGTCACAACCCTTTGTTATCACTGAATCTGGAATGGTTTCTTTCATTGTCTTTCATAAACTGGACACATTTGAAAAGTAGAGACCAGTTATTTAGTAGAATGTCCCTTAATTTGAGTTTGTCCAAACCTTCCTCATAATTAGATTCAGACTATGCAATTTTGTCAGGAAAAAAAAAAAAAAAGAAGTAATGTTGTGTCCTTCTCAGTGCATCATATCATGAGGCACATGATGCTGGTTTGTCTCATTTCTGTGTGTGATGCTAACTTTAATTGCTTCATTAAAGTGATGTCTGCCAGGCTTCTCCGCTGTGAAGTTACTATTTTTCTCTTTGTAATTAATTAGTATCTTGTGGGGAAATACTTTGAGACTATGCAAATATCTTGTTTCTCATAGTACTTTCACCCACTAATTTTAGCATCCATTGATGATTCTTGCCTGAAACTATTATTACACATGTGGTTACCAAGGGGTGATTTTCTAATTTCATCTTTCCTTTTATATTTATTAGCTGGAATTCTGACACATCTTTTCCATCTGTGTCCTCGTTGCCTAGGTCAGTCTGGTCCAAAGAAGGCATTGTTTTGTGTGAGTTGTTTTAGTTACTTACTTTGTGTTATCATAAAAACATTTTAAGCAAGAACATTGTCTTAAGAAGAAAACATGCAGACATGGTAGAATGTGCTGTTCAATAAACATTACATGGATTGTAATTTAAATAAGTCTTTTTAAAAATTTGCATAGACAAAGGCATTTTGCAAAAGTAATCAGAATAAAAAATTGTGGTTCAAAACCTTTTTTATAACTGAGTAAAGCCTTGGGGATGAAGCCCTCCATCCTCTCCTTTATCAAGTGGGAGGGTGTCAACTCTCTTGGAAGTAGAGGACTGAGTCACCGTTGACACTATCCTTCGCTTCTGGGTCAGCAAATTACTCAGATGAAACTTGTCATTGTGATAGTACAGTTGAGGAAGAGTGGGCAATTTTCAAAGACAGTTCCTTTTTACTCTCTCTGATCTTTAACTTCTTGTTTTTTGACTTTCTATAACTAATATGCAATGGATCAGACCTATTTGCTGCCCCATCACCCTTTGACTCTCAGTATGCAGCTATATTATCAAATTTAGGTATATGTAATAAAGGGGTTAAATGAAATCATTACACAGATACTATTAGCTCCTCAAGGTCCTACGTGCACCTTCTTCCCTGTCCTCCCTCTCATTTCTCAAGCTCCTTGGGCAGTGTTTCCTTGTCCTAAACTTGACCCTAACTGCTAACCAGTTTCCCCCATGACTCAGCCAAAATACTGCCCAAGCCTTTACCTTCAATCCTCTGGGGTTTTGCATCTGGGCAAATGGCTCTTTTTCCTGGCCAGCCTCTGATCTTTCTTCCTGGAATCCTTACTGCCACATCTGTCAGTTTGAGGTCTCTGACCCCATCTGGCTTTTCTCCTGGGCCACTGGCCCTCTCCCAAGGACAGCCAGAACTCCCAAGTTAATGATCTAGGGTCAAATTGCTTCCCTGTCTATCCCGACTTAATAGGGAAGAGAAGGAAAAATCTTCCTTTTGGTTCTCCAGAAGAAGGTGAAACTTTTCTAAAAGAATTTCCACACAGAAACAATGACAAAACAGAGATTAAAAGGTTAAATATGCAAATAATTTTAAAAGACCCCAGATTTTCTTCCAAATTTAATTTTGAGAAGAGGTTATATTAAGTGGCCCAGATTATAATACTAAGACCCACAGTACTGATCACCACACCAGCCATCAATTCCATCTTACAGAGATAGCCTTTGGGGCTGACGTATATTTGAGTTTTGACTGTTTTCTTGTCCTATCTTATAGGAAAAGGACCAAGGTATAGACCCATAATCTCATGGGACTCTCAACTCTGTTAGGACCAAGGCTAAACCTATGGTATTGACAGACAAATATCCTGAGGCTCAGACAAAGTCTGAAATAGGATTGGTGATCCTGTGAACATGCACTTAAGATTTCTCAGAGCATTTTTCCTCAAAACTTTGGTAAATTCCTGAATTTCCAGTATCTAGGCCCCAGAACTATAGCTTCCAAACTGGAGAACTAGAAAATAGTGCCATATGCAAATGAACAATTCCCAATTGACATAAGAAACTTGTGCTTATTACAGCAACACAGGTCTACATTAGAGCCTTGTATCTATTCAGTGTGTTCCTTCCTACATTGTTGAAAGGACTCAGGGAATGTTATCGCTTGTTGTGCATAAAATCCACATTCAGATCACCAAGAGCTGAGGGAAGACAAGTGGAATTATGGAAGAGGGGGCGATATGGTAAATTGTTCCTTAGGTAAGCTTGTCAATCGTCACATAACTTCTATAAGATAAATGAAGCTTTTGATTAATTTTTAATTTTTACATTTGATGGATTTTTCTCTTATTTTCAGATAAAAATTTGGAGTCATAGATTAGATTTGCTAACACTGAGGCCTTGGGAAAGAGGTTCAATGGCTGAAGTTTTCTCATCATTAAAATGAGTGTATTATTTATTATATAATGTTGTTATGAAGACTGAGTGAAAGAGAAAAGATCTTGCATAGAATCAGCCTGGCCCTTTGAAGAATGTGCTCTTATTTTATTCTTTCTTCTCTCTGCCTTCCATTTTTTGGCAGGCAGAATTCTAATAGTGGCCACCATGCTTCCTTGCCCTAATATCCAGAACCTATCAGATATCACACCCATAGATTATGTTATGTTTCATGGCACAGTTGACTTTAAAATAGAAAGATTATCTGAGTTGGTCTTATCTAATTTTATGAGCCCCTTTAAAAACAGATATTTTTTTCTATTGGTAATAGAAGAGTACAGAGAGATTTTCATCGTAAGACAGTGGCGTTGGCTTTGAAGATGAGGTGAGGAAGACTGTGTAATAAGAAATGATAAACTGAGTGATTCCTATTTGACATCCATTGAGGAAATGGGAACCTCAATCTTATAACCATGAGGAACTGGATTCTTCCAAAAACCTCAAAGAGCTTGGAAGTGGATTATTGCTCAAATACTTCAGACAGAGCCCAACCCAGCAGATATATTAACTCGAGCCTTGTAAGATACTGAACAGAGAAACCTGTTGATCTCACTTGACTTCCTAACTTGCCAACTTGTGAGATTAAACGGGTGTTGTTTTAAGCCATTAAAGCTTGTGGTAAACCGGGCTCGATGGCTCAGCCTGTAATCCCTCACTTGGGGAGGCTGAGGTGAGTGGATTGCCTGAGCCCGCGGGTTCGAGACCCGCCTGGGCAACTTGGCGAGACCTCATCTCTACAGCAAATCAAAAATAAGCTGGCGTGGTAGCGTGCACCTGTAGTTCCAGCTACTTGGAAGGCTGAGGTGGAAGGATTGCCTGAGCCCAGCAGGCCGAGCCTGCGGTGGCTGGGAGTGGCCACTGCACTCCAGTCTGGGCTAGAGTGAGACTCCAACTCAAAAAAAAAAAAAGCTTGTGGTAATTTATTATGCAGTGTTAAAAAACAACTAAATATCCTTTCCTTCCTTCTTTCTCCATTAATAAACATTTATTTCTGGATAGTATGTGGTATGTATGGCTTCAAACACTCTATAAAAATCAGGACACTTAATTCCCAAAACATCACTAAGAAGTAACTTTTAATATTTCCATTTTCACAAAGATGAACAGAGGGGTGTACATTTGGGAAGCTGTCTGGACTTTAGCCCAAATCCTTCTGAAACACTATGTTATCTCAATTTTTCCCTCTTTCCTGTAGGATTTGAATTTTCCTCTGCCCAGGTGGTTGAGATGGGCAGAGGCCCTGGGGGAAGGGGAGGAGTGAGACATCTTATTCTTGAGGTAGTCATAGAGATGGTGCAAAGTGAAATCCAGGTTATCGGTCAATAGTGGCACTTGGAGACTTTTGAAAATTCTTATTGTTTATTGTCCACCTTCCCACTCACCATAATCCTCTCAATTATGCAGAAGTACACTTGACACAGTCAGCTGGAAGTCCTGGTTCTGCTTTGGAGTGCTTGAGAAAAGAGTGTGATAACAATGATATCAATTAATGTTTACTAACTATCTATTCTGTTTCAGGTATTAATTAATCTTCACATCTACCCTCTGCTTTGCTCAGGGTGCTGCTGTGCCAAGCCTTATTGGCACCAGCGGCAGAAGGAAAAATGTAAGTTCTGGCTTCAATGGAAACAAGCATATCAAGAGTATTTTCAGTATCTCCTTCATTGCTCATCTCATTTTCAATTGAGGAAATTGTCATGCTGACAATTTTCTTTTGCTGGTGACATTTTAAAATAAGTTTTAATTAACTTAAGCTGAAGTGAAATGATTATAAATTCTATTTTGGTACAAATAAAATACTTAAACTGAAAATAATGTTGCTCATTTTAATACTTGCATTTCTATCTTTCAATATTTTCTCAACTACCTTAGTGTACTGCAAAAACAAGTAACCATTAGCAAGATACATAAGAACACGTGTTTAGTGGCACCATTTTCCCCCCTCTTTTGACTCAGGCTCAGTATGGCTTAATAGAACAATGGCCTTCATCTAAAATTTTGATATTTTGTTCATCATGGAGTTTTTGCATTAATTTTGATTTCTAAAAAGATGCTTATTAAATTATTTTATTTTATTTTATTTTGAGTCGGAGTCTCACTCTGTCGCCCAGACTAGAGTGCAGTGGCCACTCCCGGCCACCGCAGCCTCGACCTGCTGGGCTCCGGCGATCCTTCCGCCTCAGCCTTCCAAGTAGCTGGAACTACAAGTGCGCGCTACTACACTCGGCTAATTTTTTTGATTTATTGTAGAGATGAGGTCTCGCCAAGTTGCCCAGGCGGGTCTCGAACCAGTGGGCCCAGACAATCCACTCACCTCAGCCTCCCAAAGCGTGGGATTACAGGCTGAGCCACCGAGCCTGGCTGAGACAGGGCTTTTTAAAATAATGTTTTAAAAATCCAGATATTTTAGGACACATAATCACAGTATACAGACACAGTCAACTATATCTCAATTTTAGTACAAAATTTAACATATGCTCATCCAAGTATTAAGCTATAGTTGAGTCTATACAATTTTTTGATGGTTTTAAACTCTGTAAATCTAATTTGGACTTGATCGATTTGCTGTCAAAATATCTTTTCTCTAAGGACAAGGACTGTGTTTTGTACTACTATTTAGGACAAAGCCTTACTTATAGTAGGGAATCGATAATGGCAGAAAATAATATTTGCTACTCCTTCTTTGGTGTCTTAAAAAAACCACTCCAAACAACTTTTATCACATGCACCAGGAACTAGATGATTACATTATAGATGAGAACAATGATTTAATCAAGGTCATATCAACTGTGGCAAATTGTTATATTAATGGTTCCCTAAGAATCATGCTTCTTGGTATCTGCATAAGTCCCTTCCTACCTTAATTCTGGGCTTGTCCATGTGATTTGCTTTGGCTAACAGGACATTCACAAATTTGATGGAAGCAGAGGCTCCTTAGTAAGTGCTATTCAAACTTAACTTCTTAGAATATGCTGCCACTAAGTTGGGGAAGACTGGTTTAATCTATTTGGAGATGAAAGACTACACACAGGGAAAAGGCCCAGTCATTCCAGCTGAGCCCTCCAGCTGACCTAGCTGAACTCAGCTGCTTGAATAATCTCAGGCAAAACAGCAACAGAAATGCACAGCCAAAAGCCAGAATGGTGACAGATAACCAATCATTGCTGTTTTTGCCATAAAGTATGGGGAGATTTTTCAAAGGCAGCAACAGATCACTGTGTTTGAACAATGTACTCTTCAAATATTTGGGTATTTTCTAGGTATTTTTCTGCTGTTGATTTTTATTTAATCCCAACTGGTCAAGAACTTACTATGTATGATTCAACTTATTTTAAACTTATTGCGGGGGGAAACATCAATAAGGGTACCTGATATCAAACCAGCAAAGTAGGGACCAACAGGAGGCCCAAACTTTACCTGTACGATGTCCACTTGTATATCTAATCCTGAATTGTACCCCACATCTTTTAAAAAAAACAATTTATTGAAATTGGTTTATGGTCTAATATATGGTCTTGCTGAATGTTCCATGTGTACTTTAAAATGCTATATATTCTATTCATGTGTTCTATAAATGCCAACCAGGTAAAGTTAGTTCATAACGTTGTTCAAGCCTTCTATATTCTTACTTTCTATCTTCTTTTTCTATCAATTACTGAAAGAGGGATGTTGACGTCTCAAACTGCAACTATAGATTTGTCTATTTCTTTCAGTTCTGTCAGTTTTTGCTTCATGTATTTTGTAGCTTTATTATCAGTTACATACACATCCAGGATTGTTAAATCTTCTTGATAAACTGACTTTTAAAAAATTCTTATGAATTATCCTTCTTAATACAGTATCCTTGTCCTGAAACCTATTTTGTCTGACATTAATATAATTGCTTCATTTTTCTAACGATTAGTGTTTGTTCCCCTGTGGTAAGCAACAGCTGAAATTTCTGTTCAGATTTTTTCTGTTTCAGCTGTTGTTTCCTGCCAAGCTCCTTAGAGTCTCTGTTCCACATGTGTACTCAGATATTGGCCAAGGATTTGGATAGGCTTTCGAAATGTTACCCATCCTCAAGTCAGTAAGACTGAGACTCTGCTTGAATTCTAGTTATACTGCCTCTCACAAAGAGTTGAACAATGGAAATGTCACCAAGTATAGCCCCGTCCTTTCAAGAGATATTCCTCTCCAGTTTTTACATGCTTAGAGTCATTTTCCAGTTCTATCAAACAAATTTCGTTTAAATATTTTTACCCCAGATTAATCATTGTTATCTAAATGAATGAGTCTTATGTAAGCTAGTACCCCATTACAAGAGGCAGAAAATCTTTGCAGGGATATCTTTATTCTACATTCAAAGAAAATTGTAAATAAATCTAAAATTTCACATGATGGTTTATTACTAATAGTAATATTTGTGTCGTAGTTCTGAAATTGCTTAAAATACACTGTAGCTATTTTATAATACACAAAGCAAATAAAATATGTTAATATTATTAGAATCAAGATTTTTAGTGTATGAGAAAAAAGATATAAATATTTATAAAATTAAAGAAATTTAATAAAATCCCTCTAATAGGTGTGGTGGTGTACACTTGTAGTCTGAGCTACTTGAGAGGCTGAAAAGAAGAATAATTTGAGCCAAGGAGTTCGAGACTGTAGTAAACACCATACAAAATAAACATAAAGAAAACCAAGATAAGGAACATTATAAACAAGCTGTTAGAAACCTGGGTTAAAGAGAAAAATCTTAAAAGCATGTAGGGTAACGAAGCTAAGAATAATAGATGATCCCTCATCTGAAACAAGGCAAGCCATAGACAAGGAAACAATATATTTGAAGTGCTGAAAGGAAAAACAAAACAAAAATCCCTGTCAACTTAGAGTCATATATCCATCAAAGACATGCTTCAAAAGTAAATGTGTAAAAAAGACATTATAGACAGACAAGTCATGCTACCAGAACTACACAACAAAAAATGTTGAAGGAAGTACATTAGCTTATTTAAAAGATAAATGACTAATGATGAATTGTTATATTTGTGACATAAGTGAAATGTATAACAACAACAGACAAAAAAGAGGAGGATATGAAATTACATTTTAAGATTCTCATATACCGGGGTGCCAAAAAAATGTATACACATTCACTCAAAAGATGGTGTTAACTGAATAAATGCTAGCATCACCATATGACAGGGAGGGCAGTAGAACTGGTCAGTGCAACCATCTACTAAGTGTGACTTGCTATTGGTATACATTAATATAATTTTATCCTTTCTTAAAATGTGTATAATTTTTTTGGTACCCTCTGTATGTGGAGTGATATAATATTTGAATGCAGAATCACAGTAAATTAAATATGTACATTGTAAACTCAAGATTAATGAAAAAAATAAAATAAAACAAAAAGGCACAGCTAATAAGCCAAGAGGAAAGATAAATTAGAATACTGTAAACAAAACAAAACAAACTCAAGGAAAAGAATAAAAAAGACCACAAGCCATATTACTAAATTTATATTTAATCACATTAAATATAAATCATCTAAACACTCTAATTGACAGAGAATAATGGTCAGACTGAAAAAATAAAGTGTACTTGATCTCAAACCTGGTGAAGTAGGGACCAAAGGAAAGCCCAAACTACCTGTAGGATAACCACTTATGTACCTAATACTGAACTGTACCCCACATCTTTAAAATAAAAAAAGAGTTTTTTTTAAAACAAGCCCGAACCATATACTGTCTACAAGACAGACATTTTAACACAAAGTCAGGCCAAAAGTAAAACGACAGAAATATATATAGAATGTACTTACTCACTGATTAAAAATAAAATCATATGTGATATTAGAATATAGCTTAAATGGAATCATGAGGGAACCAACAATGTATCATATCAAAATTGGTGGAATGCAGTTGGAAATTTATCATTGATATGATACACTGTTGGTGCTTAGAGGAAAAAGAAGAAAAGTTTAATATCAAGGACCTAGGCATCCATCTTAAGAAGCTATGGTAAAAAAAAAAACCTGAATTAAGTAGATGAAAGGAAATAGTACATACAATAAAAATCAATGAAATATAAAAAAGAATAAACAAAAATCAATGAAACAAAAAGATGATTCCTTGAAAAGATCAAAATAACTGATAAATCTCAAAAAGACTAATCAATAAAAAGAGATGATACAAATCATCAGTATCAAGAGTTAAAGACAGAATATCATTACAGATCCCACAGACTTTAATTAGATATTATGAGCAAGAGTTTGTGACCAGCCTAGGTAACATTGTGAGATCTTATCTCTACAAAAAATACAAAGCTGGGTGTGAAGGCATGCACTTATAGTCCCAGCTACTTGAAAAGCTGAGGTGGAAGAATTGCTTGAGCCCAGGAGTTCAAGGCTGCAGTGAGCCAGGATCATGCCACTGAACTCCAGCATGGGCAAGAGAGCAAGACCTTGTCTCAAAATCCTTAATAACATATTAGCCAACAGAATACAGTAGTATATAAAAAGGATATATGATCAAGTGAGATTTGTCCTGGAAATGTAAGGCTGGTCTAACATTAGAAAATTAGTCAATATAATTTACTATATAAAAAGAATAAAGAAAAAAATGAAATGATTGTCTAAACAGACATAGAAAAAGCACTTGACAACATTTAGTACCTGTATTCAAGGCAAACAAGCAAAACATTTCCCCAATTTGATAAAGGACATTTACAAAAATTTAGAGCCAACATTACAGTTAAGGATGAAAAGTCTAAATGTTTCTGCCCATATCAGAAAAAAGGCAGGATGTTGGTGCTTACCACTTCTATTCAATATTCTCCTACTAAAAGGCCTAGCCAGTGAAATGATGCAAGAAAAATACGTAAAAGGCAAACAGACTGGAAACGAAGAAGTAAAACCGCCTTTATTGGTAAACAACACAATCATATACACAGACTATCTTAAGGAATCTACCAAAAATCTGTAAGAACCAACATTCTTGCCTTTATCATTTGAAAGTGTTTATGTTACACTTGTTAATAAAAAAATCAATTTTATTATGACATACTGAGAGAGTAGATAACTAGAGTAAAGCTAGGCAGACGTGTGTGTGTGTGTGTGTGTGTGTGTGTGTGTGTGTGTGTGTGTGTGTGTGTGTGTCCCTCCCGGTAACGGTAACAAAGTAGCAAAACTTCCCGCAGCCCCTGGGACTTAGTACTGGCCAATCAGCTCACAGCTAGTGCAAGCCAATCAGCTCTGTCTTAGGGCTATGTAAGCACCAGGTTTCAGTTCCAAATCTGCAACCTCCTTGGGTCCCCTCCTGGTCTGGGAGCTTTTCTATCCTGTCCATAAGTCTTGCATTCTCAACTTCCGGCCATCAGTGTTCCTCATTCAACCTGTGCAGGAGACAAGAACCCAGACCCGAAGAGCTGCAGATTGTCAGAGCCAAAGAGCCATGCACCCCAGAGACCGGCTTGCCAGTGGATTGAGCCAGCTAAACCAGAAGAGCTGCTGGCAGAAGGTGAGACTCTGAGCCAGGTACATTTCTGGGGGCTGGCTTGCCAGCCCACTAAATCAGCAACACTCTCAGGGCTTGGCTTGCCAGCCCATTAGAGCCAACACTCCTGGGGTTAGGCCTGCCAGCCCATTGAGCTGACACTCTTTGGGCTGTCTTGCCCACCCACTGAACTGGCATTCTTGGAGGCCAGGCTGATCGGATAAAAATCCATATCAATACTAGCTATGAACAATTGTAAAATGAAATAAAAAAATACAATTTATAATAGTATAAAAATAAAAGACTTAGAAACTGAATTTTACAAAACATGTTTAAAACCATTATACCAAAACTTACAAAAAAATAATGCAAGAAAATAAGACAGGCCCTACCTGCCAGCTGTGGCTGCTACTGCCAGTGCCTGAGCATGTCATTCAGGGACCTGAAAATTGATCAGCTCCAGCTGCCAGCTCTGGCACCCAAACAAACCATTGAGGAGGGGTCTGAGGACAGGTCCACCATGCCTACTGTTGCTGCGTCCAGTGTCCATGTGCATTGTTTGGAGGCCTCAGGATCTAGCTGCCTGGACTGCTAGCATCCCCATACTGAGGACAAGCCCTCTTCCACCTGCCACCACTGGCACCAGTACATGCTTTCCAGGGACCTGAGGACAGGCCCTGCCTTTCACTGCCACTGCTAGTGCTTACCTGGACTGTCTGGTGGCCTGGGGATCAACTTGCCCTCTCCAACCCTGTGTGTTATTCAGGAGCCAAAGGATAGGTCTGTTCTGCTTGTGCATAACGTTTGGGGGCCTTGAGATTGGCTGCCTAGCCAGCAGCCTCCCACTGCTGGCACCTGTGCATGCTGCTCAGGGCCTGAGAGTCCACTGCCACTACTGCCATGACCAATGTCATGCACTCATCCCAGGGGCCTGAGGACTTACCTGCCTGCCCACTGATGACACCCAAGCATGCCACCTGGAGGGCTGACAACCAGCTTCCCGGACCTGCTATTATTGGCACCTGTGAATGCCACCCAGTGGCCTGAGGACTGGCATACTCAGTCCACTTAGTGTCCTCATCCTCAGAAGAGCCTCAATAGTCTCCATTAACAACTATAGCCTTAGCCACTAGGAACTCACAGACATCACTAATGCTGATTACAGCTACCCGCCCCCCAACACAGAAACTTTACTATAGCATCTACCCAGAATCACAGCCAAAGCACCCTATCCAACCAACATTATAGACACATCTACAGTAAAAAGTCTTTCCCTACAAAATTCAATCCATAAAATTATAGAGGCAACAGTTATACCAGATGCACATATATCAACGTAAGGATACAAAAAAGAAAATTAAAAAACAAGGAAACATGGCACATCCAGAGGAACACAATAATTCTGCAGTAACAGATCACAAAGGAAAAAAGAAATCTATAAAATACTTGAAAAAGAATTCAAAATAATAATATGGAGATAAAATAAAACACAAAAAATATTTAAAAATCAGGAAAACGGCCAGGCTCAGTGGATCAGTCTGTAATCCCAGCACTTTGGGAGGCCGAAGCAAGTGAATTGCCTAAGCCTCTGAGTTCGAGATCAGCCTGGGCAACTTGGCGAGACCTTGTCTCTACAATAAATAAAATGTTAGTCAGGTGTGGTAGCATGCACCTGTAGTTCTGGCTACTTAGAGGTTGAGGTGGAAGGACTGCCCAAGCCCAGCAAGCCAACGCTGGGGTGGCTGTGAAGGTGCCACTGCACTCTAGCCTGGGCGATGGAGTGAGACTCCAACTCCAAAAAAAAAAAAAAAAAATCAGAAAAACAATTCATCATCAGAATGGGAAGTTTAACAAACAGATATAATAAAAAAGAACTGAACAGAAATCTTGGAACTTATGAATTCAATAAATAAAATTAGAAAAATACAGTTGAGAGCTTCCACGATAAACTACATCAAGCGGAAGAATGAATTTCTAAACTTGAAGACAAATCTTTTGAAATAACACAGTCGGGCAAAGAAAGAACGAATGAAAGAAAGTCTATATGATATATGGGACACCATAAACAACCAAATATTCAGATTTCAGGAGTTACAGAAGGAGAAGAGATGGGCAAAGGCATAAAATACCTATTTAACAAAATAATAGCTGAAAAAGTCCATGTCTTGCAAAAGATATAGACATCCAGATACAGGAAGCTCAAAGATCCCCAAACAGATTCAAGATCAATCTAAAAATGCCCTTCTCTAAGGCACATTATAGTCAAAGCATTAAAACGATAGTTTTAACTAACAGTGGATTTCGCAGCAGAAACCTTAGAGGTCAGAAATGCCATGATATGCTCAAAGTGCTGAAAGAAAAAACAAACAAACAAAAACTAAGCTGTCAGTCAAGAATACTATACACAGCAGTTATCCTTCAAAAATGAAGAAGAAATAAAGCCTTTTGCAGAGAAGCAAAATCTGAGGGAAGTCATCACCACTAGACTGGCCCTATAAGAAATGCTTACAGAAGCCTTACACTGGAAAGTGAAAGGACGGTATCTATCATCACAAAAACACATGGAAGAATAAAACTCACTGGTAGAACAGATACACAAATGAAAAAAAGAAAAAAAGTCAAACTTTATTGCTAAAATCCCCCACCAAATTGTAAAGGTAAATTATAAAAGAGAAAGAAAGGTGCAATGAATATATAATAAGATCAGAAAACAACCAAATTACAAAGTATGTCCTCACCTATCAATAACAACCTTGAATATAAATTCCCCAATTGAAATATACAGACTGGCTGAATGAATTAAAACAACAACAACAATAACAAAACAAGACCCAACTATATGCTGCCTACCAGTAACTTACTTCACCTTTAAAGACAGACTCAGACTGAAAATGAAGGGAATGGGTCACCTGAGACTCAATCCTCACCACTGCACCAACATGTCCATGTAACAAACATGCATGTGTACCCTCGAATCTAAAATTAAAAAATTAATTAATTTAAAAAAGAACTAGAACAAGACAAAGCTGCCTACTTTTACCACTCTTATTCAACATAGTAATTGGAGTCTTAGCCAGAGCTATCAGACAAGAGAAAAAATAAGGCATCCAAACAGTAAAAAAGAAAGTCAAATTGTCCCTCTATGAAGACAGCATGAACATATATACAAAAAATACTTAGAAATAACGAACAAATCCAGTATAGTTGCAGGATACAAAATTAACATATAATATCAGTAAATTCTCAATACACCAGTAACAAACTAGCTGAAAAAGAAAACAAGAACCGCAACTCCATTTGCAATAGCTACAAAAAATATATAAAATTCCTAGGAATAAATTTAATCAAGGAGGTGAAAGACTTCTACAAGGAAAATTACAAAACATTGATGAAATAAATTGAAGAGGACACACAAAAAAATGGAAAGCTTCATGCTCACCAATTGGAAGAATTAGTACTGTTAAAATGATCATACTACCCAAAGCAATCTACAGGTTCAATGCAATCCTTATCAAAATACCAGTGACATTCTTCACATAAATAGAAACAAAAATCTTAAAATTTGTATAGAATCACAAAAGACCCCAAATAGTCAAAGAAATCTTGAGCAAAAGGAACAAAGTTGGAGGCATCACACTATCTGACTTCAAAATACATTACAAAGCTCTAGTAACCAAAACAGCATGGTATTCATAAAAAAAGAGACACATACCCAGAAGTAAGTCCATGTATTTACAGGTAACCTATTTCTGACAAAGATGCCAAGAAGTTACATTGGGAAAAGGGTACTCTCTAATAAATGGTACTAGAAAAACTGGATATCCACACGTAGAAGTAAGAAGAAACTGGATATCCACACATAGAAATAAGAAGAAACTGGATATCCACACGTAGAAATAAGAAGAAACTGGATATATATATATATATATATAAACTCTAAGCAGATTAAAGACTTAAACATAGGACCCCAAACTATATAACTACTAGAAAAAAACTCCAGGACACTGGTCAAAGCAGATTTTATGGCTAAGACTTTGAAGGCACACAGGCAACAAATACAAAAATAGACAAACAGTACTACATTAAATTAAAAATCTTTGCACAGCAAAGGAAATAATCAACAGAGTGATAAGACAACCTGTAGAATGGGGAAAATAGTTGCAAACTATTATTCTGACAAGGAACTAACATCCAGAATATACAAAGAACTCACACGACTCAACAGCAAAATACTAAATAATTTCATTAAAATGTAGGCAAAGAATCTGACTAGATATTTATCAAAAAAAGGTATACATATGTCCAATAGGTATATGAAAAAATGTTCAACATCACTAATCATCAGGAAATATGAATCAAAACCCCAGTGAGAATGTGATACTGGCATAAGTACAGACCTATAGATCAACGGAACTGAATATATTCCAGTTAGAATGGCTATTGTTAAAAAGACAAAAAATAACAAATGCTGGTGAGGATGCAGGCTAAAGGAAATTCTTATACACTGTTGTTAGGAATATGAATTAATGCAGCCATTATGGAAAATGGAGATTTCCCAAAAAACTAAAAACAGAATTACGACATGATCCAGCAATCCCCATACTGGGTATTCATCCAAAGGAAAGGAAATCAGTATATCAAAGGCATGCCTGCATTCCATGTTTATTGCAGCATCATTCACAATAGCCAAGATATGGAACCAACCTAAGTGTCCATCCACAGATGACTAGATAAAGATATAAATTCCATTTGAATATATATGCACAATGGATACTATTTGGCCATTAAAAAAAATGAAAGCTTGTCATTTGCAGTAACATGGATGTAAATGGAGGTCATTATATTAAGCTAAATAAGCCAGGCACAGAAAGACAAATATGTTCTCACTCATATGTGAGAGCTAAAAAAGTTGATCTCATGGAGGTGGAGAGTAGAATGATGTTTACTAGAGGCTGGAATGAATAAGGGAGTGATGAAGAGAGGTTGGCTAATAGGTACAAGCATATAGTTAGGAGAAATAAGTTCTTGTGTTCAACAGCACAGTAGGGTGACAACAGTTGACAATAGTTTATTGTATATTTCAAAATAGCTAGAAGAGAAGATTTGAAATGTTCTCAGTACAAAGAAATGATAAATGTTTGAGGTGATGGATATCCTAATTATTCAAATTTGATCATTACATATTGTATGCATGTATCAAAATATCACATGTACTCCATACATTTGTACAATTATTTTGTATCAATAAAAAACTGAAAAAAAATATTAAGAATGCTTAAATAAATTGATATGTTCTGTTCATAAATTGAAAGATCCAATACTGCTAAGAAGTCAATTCTCCTCAAATTATAGATTCAATGTGATCCCAGTAAAAATCCCCACAATCTTTCCTATAGGAATTGATAATCTGATGGCAATGAGAATAGTCCAAACAATTCTGAAACAAGAATAGTGGTAGAGGAATTAAACTACTTGATTTCAAGAATTATTATAATATTATTAAGACTGTGATACTGGCATAAGTACAGATATATAGATCAATAAAAATGAATACATTCCGCAAGAGATTCACATATATATGACCTGTTGGTTTTCTTGTTTGTTTTTTAAATAATTATTTTATTTTATTTTAAAAATGTGGAGTATAAATAAGGGTTAGGTTGTTTTGTTTTGTTTTGTTTTGTTTTTTGAGTTGGAGTCTCACTCTGTCGCCCAGACTGGAGTGCAGTGGCCGCTCCCAGCCACCGCAGCCTCGACCTGCTGGGCTCCAGCGATCCTTCTGCCTCAGCCTTCCAAGTAGCTGGAACTACAGGCGTGCGCTACCACGCCCGGCTAAT